>CAJNDS010002657.1:1130000-1172500 GCA_905221605.1 Symbiodinium natans
ATGATCATATTATGATACTAGTACACTATTGTGCCATTACTAAGCTACAAAAAGGTTGGGGTTCCCTTATAATCCCCTTAAACCCAAAAGGGCACCCTTGTTATTCCTAGGTTGCTCCGGGTCTAGTAAACCCTAACCCGCAACCCTAGACATTACGACACTGTTACATTACATATGTCTCTTATTGTTTTTGGCTACTGGTTGGGATGTTCCCCCTTAGACTAACAGTCCTTAATAGGGATTTAAATCGGGGGTACATCCTAAGCTATTGGGCAAGCTGGCTGAAGGTCAGTGGAAGTTTTGGCATGGGGGTTTAGGGTTTAGGTCTTGGGTTCGTGGAGTACCAGGAGTTCAGGGCATCGGCGGAATTCGCAGCTTCAAACAAGCGTGGGAAGGTTAACCAGGGTTTAGGGTTTGGGGATTGGGGTTTAGGGTGTAGGGTTTAGGGTTTAGGGTTAGGGTTTGTTTTAGGGTTTAGGCTGCAGAGTTTCTGTTTGGCTGAGCAGTCGGAGGCACTTGTTGGGAGGGCTTGGGCTGGAGAGGGACAACAGCTGAGCTGAGAGCAAACGGCCTACTTCCTGTTATCCGACTTTCGGCTGCTTCTCAGAAGTGCAGCAGACTGCAGAAGGACTTCAGGCAAGCCACCCTCTAGGCAGGTCCCAGGCTGGTTTCGGGTTTAGGGTTTAGGGTTTAGGGTTTGTTTTTAGACTGAGTTGCGCAAAATCTTGTTTCCGTTGTGAGCTGTATTGGATCAGGGATTGAAAGTTGGGCAATCCGACTTAGCACTTCCCGCTTTCCTGCACGGCTTCTTCTCGCCGCGTGCTGCACGAAGAGTTTTGCAAGTGCTGTACATAAGCTCTAAACCCTAAACCCTAAACCCTAAACCGCCTAAACCCTAAACCCTAATAGACAAGCAGTTGAATCGACAGAGCCGAAATGTAGTGTTGACCACGGATTCATGACTCTTGTAGATACACGGGAGCTCCATTCGATATTGGCCCTTCAGCCCTAAGCCTTCCTTATACTAACAGTCAGTAATAGGAGCATAGTAGGGAGTGCTATAATCCCAATTGAGGACTGTGAGTATAGGGGGGAACATTCCAACCTAAACCCTGCAAACTCTAAAAATCATGAGAAGCTCAGCACACAGGTCCAACCATGCAGACTCCGCATCCATCCCCTTGCGCCAGCGCCGCGAGAAGCGGAGCCTCACTCAGAGTCATTCTAGTGCTGCAGAGTTTAGGGTCTAGGGTTTAGGGTGTAGGGTTTAGGGTGTAGGGTCTAGAGCCCAATACCCCTTAACTAAGGAATGTACGTCAAAATCATATTAAGGATCCCTAGGTATTTAAGGTATATTCCTTAACTAAGTGGTACTGGGCTCTCTGGGCACTGCAATGCAAGGCATGCTGCGTTTTTGCATCTGTTCTGCGTCGTGCCCCAGGACGCAGCCCGTCGAGAACACTCACAAGGCCTCTGATCAATATAGGGGTCGGGTGTTTTTTGCTAATAGTATTCCCTTAGGATCCCTTTATACATATACCAAAATAACTCCCCAAACCTTATTCTAACTATTCAGGCCCCTATATCAATTTCTTACAGACATCTCAGCAACCCATGCCACGGGGCCAAGATTAAGGAGCTTAGCGCAGCATAACCCTCTGCCGTGGACCACAGCAACCTCTAAGTATGTTTGGGGTTGGTGCTGAGGGTTTAGGGTTTAGGGTTTAGGGTTTAGGGTTTAGGGTTTAGGGTTTAGGGTTTAGGGTTTAGGGTTTAGGGTTTAGGGTTTAGGGTTTAGGGCTTGAGTTTCCTCGCGTTCTTTCCAGATGCACAGGGAGCGAGCCACTACCGACGCCACCTCACCGGAGCCTTGCGACAAAGAGGAGCAGCTGAAGAGGCCTCCTGTCTGCACACCTTCGACCCTAAACCCTAAACCCTAAACCCTAAACCCTAAACCCTAAACCCTAAACCCTAAACCCTATATATACCGGAAGCCAAGGATCTTTGGACCCGATGGCCTTCCCCCAACTCCTCGACCTGGCCGGCGCACTGCCTCTGGGCACATTTAGGGTTTAGGGTTTAGGGTTGTTTAGGGCTTAGGGCTTAGGGCTTAGGGCTTAGGGCTTAGGGCTTAGGGCTTAGGGCTTAGGGCTTAGGGCTTAGGGCTTAGGGCTTAGGGTTTAATAAGAGTGTAGGGTTTAGGGACAGTACCTGTCCTCTCGCTGCTGCAGGTCATGCTTAGCACAGCTTCTGCGACATGTGAAGACCCTAGACCCTAGACCCTAAACCCTAAACCCTAAACCCTAAACCCTAAACCCTAAACCCCAAACCCCAAACCCCATACCCCAGGAATGGAGGAGCAAAGATCACACAGATCTTTTTGCGTGGCTGGAGCCGCTTGGGTGAGGATCATGATGTGGCTGCAATTCGGTGCTTAAAAAAGGCTTGCTTTGCATGGTTTAGGGTTAGGGTTTAGAGTTTAGGGCTTAGGGCTTAGGGCTTAGGGCTTAGGGCTTAGGGCTTAGGGCTTAGGGCTTAGGGCTTAGGGCTTAGGGCTTACTGCTTAGGGCTTACCCAGGGTTTAGGGTTTACCCAGGGTTTAGGGTTTAGGGTTTAGGGTTTAGGGTTTAGGGTTTAGGGTTTAGGGTTTAGGGTTTAGGGTTTAGGGTTTAGGGTTTAGGGTTTAGGGTTTAGGGTTTAGGGTTTAGGGCCCAGGGCTTAGGGTTTCCAAGGCTTGCCTTGGCAGCTCTGCGATGTGGGGAAGTCGGCTGAGGCGCTACGAGGGAGCAGAACTACGCTGAGTTCGTCGCACAGAATCGACGTTTGAAAATTGGTGCTCGTGGCAGGCAGGGAAGCTGCATGCTGTTTCTTTCTTTTCAGCTGATGGGCTTGCGAAACCCTAAACCCCAAACCCCAAACCCTAAACCCTAAACCCCAAACCCTAAACCCCAAACCCTAAACCCCAAACCCTAAACCCCAAACCCTAGACCCTAAACTCCCGAGCATTGAGGCTCCGGCTTGGTGGTTGAGGCTGTGAAGGTGAGGGTTGGACCCCAGGGTTGAGAGTTTTAGGGTTTAGGGTTTAGGGTTTAGGGTTTAGGGTTTAGGGTTTAGGGTTTAGGGTTTAGGGTTTAGAGTTTCGGGCTTAGGGGTTTCAAGGGGTCGCAAGGGGCTTTAAGGGCGTTAAGGGTTTTTTGGGATTTAAGGGCTTAAGGGGGCTTTAAGGGCTTTGTTTGGAAGCTTTGAGGGTTTTATGGGTTTAGGGGTTTAGGGCTTTGAGGGTCTGGGTTTTCAAGATTTTGTGTCTGGGGTTAGAAGAAATTTGAGCTGCTTTTTTGGCGCGTAGGGGGTGCCTAGAACTAATGCCCACCCCCCCCCCCCCCCCCCCGGCACCCTCCAGTTGGGAATGTACTTATCCAAGCTCAGCGGGCGGCTTTGCGATACTATCCCTAAACCCTACTCAAAACCAGCAGAGGTGCCAAAACGTAGACCTTGAACGCTCGAAGCCGTCCACTGCCCTAAACCCTATAAGCCTAAACATGTTCCCTAAGACCTCTAGACATCCTAGGGTTTAGGGTTTAGGGTTTAGGGTTTAGGGTTTAGGGTTTAGGGTTTAGGGTTTTGGGTTTTAGGGTTTAGGGTTTAGGGTTTAGGGTTTAGGGTTTAGGGTTTAGGGTTTAGGGTTTAGGGTTTAGGGTTTAGGGTTTAGGGTTTAGGGTTTAGGGTTTAGGGTTTGGAATGTGCAAAGCCCTAAGCCCATGAGAACGACCCCAAACCCTAAACTAAACCCTAAACCCTAAACCCTAAACCCTAAACCCTAAACCCTAAACCCTAAACCCTAAACCCTAAACCCTAAACCCTAAACCTAACCCCTAACCCCTGAACCCTAAACCCTAAAACCCAACCTAACCCTAAACCTAAACCCTAAACCCTAAACCTAACCCTAAACCGACCCTAACCCCTAAACCCTAAACCCTTGACCCTAAACCCTAACCCCCTAACCCCTACCCCTAACCCCTAACCTAAAACCCTAAACCCTGACCCTCCTTACTATTATTTACCCTAATGACCTTCGTCGGGTTTTGACCCCCCGGGGGGGGGCCCTAAACCCTGACCCCCTTCGTCGGCAAATGGTTTTTTTCCACCCGGGGGGGGCCCTAAACCCTGACCCCCTTCGTCGGCAAATGGTTTTTTTCCACCCGGGGGGGCCCCTAAACCCTGACCCCCTTCGTCGGCAAATGGTTTTTTTCCACCGGGGGGGGGTCCTAAACCCTGACCCCCTTCGTCGGCAAATGGTTTTTTTCCACCCGGGGGCCCCCCCAAAACACCCCAAATGAGGGGGACCCCAGGATCGGCCCCGGCCCCAGTTCAAAATGCGATTTTTTAGTATTGAAATCGACGGTTCTGGGTGGCCTCCTGTTTTCTGGATTTTTGACCAAAACCAGGGGGGGCCCTAAACCCCTAAACCCCCTGACCCCCTTCGTCGGCAAATGGTTTTTTTCCACCCGGGGGGGCCCTAAACCCTGACCCCCTTCGTCGGCAAATGGTTTTTTTCCACCCGGGGGGGCCCTAAACCCTGACCCCCTTCGTCGGCAAATGGTTTTTTTCCACCGGGGGGGGCCCTAAACCCTGACCCCCTTCGTCGGCCAATGGTTTTTTTTTTTTCCACCCGGGTGTCCTAAACCCTGACCCCCTTCGTCGCAAATGTTTTTTTTTTCCACCCGGGGGGGGCCCAAACCCTGACCCCCTTTCGGCGGCAAATGGTTTTTTTTTCCACCCTGGGGGGCCAGAGAAAAACCCTCCCCCTTCGTGGGCAAATGGTTTTTTTTCCACCCGGGGGGGCCCTAAACCCTGACCCCCTTCGTGGGCAAATGGTTTTTTTCCACCCGGGGGGGGCCTAAACCCTGACCCCCTTCGTGGGCAAATGGTTTTTTTCCACCCGGGGGGGCACGAAACCCTGACCCCCTTCGTGGGCAAATGGTTTTCTTCCACGCGGAGGGGCCCTAAACCCTGACCCCCTTCGTGGGCAAATGGGTTTTTTTCCACCCCGGGGGGGGGTCGCCCTAAACCCTGACCCCCTTCGGTCGGGTTTTTTTATTGGGGGGGGGGCCCTAAACCCTGACCCCCTTCGTCGGCAAATGGTTTTTTTCCACCGGGGGCGGCCCTAAACCCTGACCCCCTTCGTCGGCAAATGGTTTTTCTCCACCCGGGGGGACCCTAAACCCTGACCCCCTTCGTCGGCAAATGGTTTTTTTTCCACCCGGGGGGGGCCCTAAACCCTGACCCCCTTCGTCGGCAAATGGTTTTTTTCTATTGGGGGGGTCCTAAACGGCTCTTAGGGTTTGGGGCATAGGGTTTAGGGCTGTAGGGTTTGGGGCTTAGGGTTTATTCCTGGGAACCCCTTTTGAAGCTCCAAAACCATAGGTTTTAGAGGTTAAGGCCCTAGGATTTGGGGCATAGGGTATTTTGGGTTTTGGGCCAACTGGACTTTGAGCTTTAAGCCCACCGGGAAAGTATTGAGTGAACTTTGTATTTTCTCAATGTTATGGGTTTCTTGGGTGGGTGGGGTTTTTTCCAACGCTTGACAAGCTGCTGGACTAGTGAATGCTCGGACTTGAGATGCTGAACCCTAAACCCTAAACCCTAAACCCTAAACCCTAAACCCTAAACCCTAAACCCTAAACCCTAAACCCTAAACCCTAAACCCTAAACCCTAAACCCTAAACCCTAAACCCTAAACCCTAAACCCTAAACCCTAGCCTAGGCCCAGCTACGTGGATCGCTGCGACAGGCCTGCAAAGTGAGCGCTTGTAGCGGGACGCGCCTTGGACGGCCGGCAGTTTCCTGCGTCTTGTCGCTTTTTAGGGTTTCGGGTTTAGGGTTTAGGGTTTAGGGTTTAGGGTTTAGGGTTTAGGGTTTAGGGAGTAGGGTTTAGGGTTTAGGGTTCAGGGTTTAGGGTTTAGGGTTCAGGGTTTAGGGTCTAGGGTTTAGGAGGGTTAGGGTTTAGGGCTAGGTCTTACAGCACAAACTGCCCGTTGCAGAACGTTTGCATACCGTTGAGCACTTTTGCGGCTGCAGACCGTCTAAGGCGCGGGTACCCTTCGGCACTGTACAGCTTGTTTCCCTGAAGGGGCAAAAGGAGGGACGCCTAGAAGGTACCCTTAATCTACCCCTGTATATACCTTAATTATATAGTCCCTATATTATGGGGGTTTCCGAAATTAGGGCTACCTTCTTGGGGTCCTTGTTATAATGGAAGCCTACTATTTGGGGGTTGATATTAGGTATCCGATATTATCCCTGATATCTCGTAAACCCCCATATACCTAAGTAGCCCCCGAACAACCCTTATATAACCACTAAGGTCCCTTATAAGGGTCCCTCCTTCGGTCCCTAGCCCTTCTTCTCCAACAGCGGCACTGTTCCTGTGGTTTCGTCGCTGTACAGGTTTCGCAAACCTGCTCTCAGTAGTAGAGAGCAGGTTTGGAGCACAGCAAGACTCCATTCGTGGCTTAGGGTTTAGGGTTTAGGGTTTAGGGTTTAGGGCTAACTTGCCTCTGTGACGCAGTTTGGCTCTCTCTCTCTCTCTCTCGCTCTTCCAGACCCGTGTTTGAAACTCAACCCTCAACCGTAAACCCTAAACCAAGACCCCTCTTCATTCGACACATGCAATAGGAACGGACAGGTCTTAAACGGTGAAGCCTAAACCCGAAACCCTAACCCTAAACACCCCTAAACCTTCAACCCCACCTAAACCCTAACCCTAAAACCCAAGCCCTAAACCCCAACCCTAAAAAAATCCTAACCCCAACCGTACAAAACCCTAAAGGACGCTTGGAACAAGATTGTGCGCCTGTTGGTGCATAGGTGGTCTGGAGTGCACCTTACACCAAACCCCAAGCTTGCCTCAGCCGCTTATAGGGTTCAGGATTTTAGGTATAGGGTTTAGGGTCTAGGGTTTAGGGTTTAGGGTTTAGGGTTTAGGGTTTAGGGTGTTTGTCAGTCATCCATGGATCTGCGCGGTAGTCCGGGGTTTTGCTGAGGTTTGTTTGTCGTTGTACAGAGATGATGCATGTGGCATCTTTCCCGACATTTCCTACACCTGTCTCTTAGATGATGCAAACGGCATCCTGTCTCCTCATCCATGTACAAACATGTGCACCAGGTTGCTATGCGAACAGTTCAAGAGCATCGAACCATAAACCCTCAACCCTAAACCCTAATCCCTAAACCCTCAACCCTAAACCCTCAACCCTAAACCCTAAACCCTAAACTCACCAAGCTCACGCCGAACCTGAAGGGATGGCTGGCACAGCACTGGTGGAGCCAGTGCTGCTTGTGCAGAAGCCATCAACCGCCAATGCGGGCATGGGACTCTTCGAGTCGGATGGCAGATCTGACTTTGGCTTTTGTACAGCCTGGAAGCAGAAACACAGGGTTGAGGGCTTTAGGGTTTAGGAATTAGGGTTTAGGGTTTAGGGTTTAGGGGCTTTGTAGGGTCGTGGTGTCTTAGGCCCCTAAACCCCAAACCCCGAGCGCTGAATCCGAAGTTGGGTTAAAAGGAGCTACTTTGGGATGTTCCCCTTTGTAGTACCAGTCCTGAGTAGAACATTAACCCTAAACCCTATAAACTACCCCCCTCTAGGCTTCCCCCATAATGAAAGCTATGTAGGGCAAATGAAGCCGAACTGAGGTTATTTAAGGTGGGAACCTAGGGGGTGGGCGGGGGGTAGTGAAACCCATGAGGAACACTAAGCACTCACAGAGGACCTGGGCCTACAGGCTTTGGCAGCCGCTGTTGCTTTGCAGGGCACCCGTGGGGGGGGGGGGGGGGGGGAGGGTTTTGGGTTTCGGACTCCTAGAGTTTAAGGGGTGCTCCTAGGTTAGGAAGCCGTCCATAAGTTCACATGTCGCCATAAGCCCTGAACTATAGGGTCCTTGAGGGAGGGGGCTTCGTGGGGAGTAGGGGGAAGGCTAGGGGGGAGCTTAGACCTTGGGTCAGGGTTTAGGGTTTAGGGTTTAGGGTTTAGGGTTTAGGGTTTAGGGTTCAGGGTTTAGGGTTTAGGGTTTAGGGTTTAGGCCCCCTTGAGCGCCCCTTTCTCAAGGACCCTATAACTAAGGCTTCAGGGCTCTTTTGTTTTTGGGTTTTTTCTCGACAGCTTAGGAGTTTTGGGGGGTTTAGGGGCGTTTAGGGTTTTAGGGTTTAGGGTTTACGGTTTCGAAACTAGGGCGGTCGTTTAGGGTATAGCCTGTTTTGCTTGACCTGTTCCTGTGTGCGGGCGTAGGTCTTGTTACATGCGGGTCCCGGGCGTACTCTTAGGGTAGTTGCATCGTCCCTTAGTATGTGGGTTTAGGGTCCAGGTTTTAGGGTTTTGGGCCCGAAGAAGCGGATCCCAGGGGTTTAGGGTTTAGGGTTCAGAGTCTAATTCGGGTTTAGGGTTTAGTGGTTTGGTCTTAGGGGTAGTTACATAAAGGGGATCCCTCCCCTTATATACCCTATATAGCCCAACGGCCCATACTTCAGAACCCTTTAAAGGAGGTCAGGGGCCATATTCAGGGCCCATAGAACTACCCTTAGAAACGTGGCATGGTTGACGATATTGACAGGAGTGGTATTGGTCTTGTCAACAACGCTAATGTTTGCATACCCTCAACACCCTAAACCCTGAACCCTAAACCCTAAACCCTAAGCCCTAAGCCCTGTTCTTTTTTGTCCCCCGAGTTTCCTGTAAGGCTGTTCTCTACTTGCTGGCTCTTAGGAGATAACCCATTTGTATACCACCCTCGAAGGACCCCGAAGCCAAGGAAATACTGCGGTTTAGGGTTTGGGGTTTGGGGTTTGGGGTTTAGGGTTTAGGGTTTAGGACCCAAACCCTAGCCCCTTGTTTCCCCCCAAATGTAAGATGCTGAAAAAAAGTGCCGCACTAGGCTCGGACAGCTGCCCCTCTGCCTGAACGAGGACTGGGGCGATGCCAAAAGGAAAGCAAAGGCCAGTCTGCCAGGTGTTTTGAGTTTCTTGTTTTTCGGGGTTTGGGCTTTAGGCTTTTTGGGTTTTAGGGTTTTAGGGTTTTCGGGTTTTGGGTTTTAGGTTTCAGGGTTCAGGTAGAGTTTAACTTGCGGACTCGTAGTAGGGAACGAGTTAGGCACCCTATCGAATCCCTTAAAGGGTTAGATTTAGGGGATAGAAGGTACCTATTTCCCTCATTCCATACAAAGAAACCAGTAAGTTAAAAGGGCATATAGGGCTTGTAGGGTTTTGGGTTGAGAGCGCATATCTTTTAGGGTTAGGGTTGACGAGGCTTAGGGCTTCGGGTAGGTATGCAGCTGCTTGGAGGTTCATTTGGACTTAGAACCCCACTTATAATTATGTCTATTTATAGCCTACTTAGGGGACTTAGGGGGTGTATAAGTGCAGCTACAATTCGGGTTCTAAGCGCCGTTGAACCTCCAAGTGCTCTCGATGAGGCTCATTTCCTCTGTGTGGAATATAAAGTTTAGCATCTGGCAGGAGGAGGGAATAGAGCTGCAAGGGTTTAGGGTTTAGGGTTTAGGGTTTAGGGTTTAGGGTTTAGGGTTTAGGGTTTAGGGTTTAGGGTTTAGGGCGCAGGGTTTCGGATTTAGGGTTGTAAGGTTTGGGGGCCACCAGCGCCTTGAATCGGGAGTTTGCCTTGGGGTTCGGGTTTGGCGGGATTCAAGGTTGAAAAAAAGTTGGCTCCATGGTCTGGGGTGCCTAGAATTTGTGGAGCAGCTTAGGACGCCAAACCCTAAACCCTGAACCCTAATTATGAGGTCCGAACTAGGTCATTCAGAACCCCTGAGTTCGAGGTTATACATACAAGTATACGTACATATACACGGTTAGGTTAGAGTGCGCAGGGGCCCATCTAAACCCTAAACCCTAAAACCCCCCACCCCAAACCCCAAGCCCCAAACCCCAAACCCCAAACCCTAAACCCTATACCTTAAACCCTAAACCCTTAATCCTAAACCCGAAACCCTAAACCCTATCCCTGAACCCTAAACCCAGTTGTGGGTGACTTGTGAGGCAGGCCCTTCGCACAGCTTCCAGCGCTGTCGAGCCCCCGGCTCGATTCCTACCCTGCCCCTTTTTTGAAGCCCTGCGCCCTAAACCCCAAACCCCCAAAACCCTAAACCCTAAGCCCTAAACCCTAAGCCCTAAGCCCTAAACCCTAAGCCCTAAACCCGAAACCCGAAACCCTAAACCCCAAGCCCTAAGCCCTAAGCCCTAAACCCTAACCCCAGGTCCAAGCCCTAAACCCGAAACCCTACTCAATCCTGAACCTCTACACACTCAGCCTTTACAGATTGGGATTTCAGGGTACGAGTGCCGGGGATTGCAGGGTTCAGAGGTTGAGGACTTCAAGGGTTTCAGGGTATAAGTGTAGGGTGTAGGATGTAGGGTTTAGGGTTTAGGATTTAGGGTTTAGGGTTTAGGGTTTAGGGTGTGGGTGAGGCTTAGGTTGGGAACGGCTAGAACACCCCTCAAAGCCCAACAAGCCAAGAATTCGCGAAGCCATATTCACGTTTAGGGTTTAAGTTTAGGGTTTAAGGTTTGCTTGGAGGTTCATGGGTAGTTGCAAGTTAAATGGGGTTAGAAGTCCCTGAATAGAGATATAGGTATAGTTACCATACTCATAACCCTACTTATAACTTCCCATGTAGAGTCTCGGAGGTCGCTCAAAAGCCCAGGAACACCAACACCTCGCAACCCAAAATCCTGCAGAGGAACCGAGACAGATCACGCTTTCAGCTCTCATTCCGGGCGTTCGGGGCTTCGGGTTTACGGCTTATGGTGTACTAAACCCTAAACCCTAAACCCTAAACCCTAAACCCTAAACCCTAGACCCTAGACCCTAAACCCTAAACCCTACAGTTTCGGAGCCAACTTCAAGGCTCATGGGTTATGCTGGCTCAGGTGCTCGAACCTCCCCCAACCCGAAACGGTGGGCATCCCACACCCCACTTCCGACACCCATGGTTTAGGGTTTAGGGTTTAGGGTTTAGGCTTCAGGGTTCAGGGCTGCGGCAAGATGATCCATGATTGATTGATTATACTTAAAACCCACCTAAAAGCCCCTTTTTGTGCCCTAACATTGTCATAAGATTGGGTTGTAAGTACACTTAGAAGTGGGCCAATAAGTATCCTAAACCTCCAAGCCCTGACAACTAGACCTAACCCCTAAACCCTAAACCCTAAACCCTAAACCCTAAACCCTAAACCCTGGCCCCTTCGTAGAATACTGGGGTTTCAAAAATGGCAGGCTGGTTCGTCCGAGGGGATGCCGGGACCTGAAGACTGAATAGAGAGCATTCAGGGTTTAGGGGCTTTAGGGTTTTAGGATTTAGGGTTTAGGGTTTGGGGTTTAGGGTTTAGGGTTTAGGGTCTAGGGTTTGGAGTAGGGTTGGCGTTTAGGGGGCGTGCGGAGGTCGCCTATGCTTCTTCGAACCCCTCCTTCGACCTGCCCCTGAAACTACAAGCCCTATACCTAAACAGCTTGGCATCTCGACTAGTTGTGCAGTTTGGGTTTAGGGTTTAGGGTTTAGGGTTTAGGGTTTAGGGTTTAGGGTTTAGGGTTTAGGGTTTAGGGTTTAGGGTTTAGGGTTTAGGGCTTGAGGCTTAGGGCTTAGGGCTTAGGGCTTAGGGCTTAGGGTTTAAGGGCATTGAGTTTAAGGGCATTGAGCGTGACATGTACAAACGTCCCTGAGTTCACCTCTCCTTGGTAGGAAACAGCTAAGGGATGGGCACAGCGCATAGTTTTTCACATGACGTTGCCGGGGTTATAGGGTTCTGAATGGAGGTTTAGGGTTCAGGTTTAAGGAGCTTATATTTTAGGGTCCTTGAGGGAGCTTTACGGGTTTCGGGGTTTTGGGGCTTATGGTTCAAGGGGGGGTATGTAACCTAAGGTTCCTTAATACTTCTTACTACTCCCTACGGCTCCCTAAGCTGTCCGAAGGTCCCCTAAATACCTACCCTGAATGAACCCCCTAAACCCCAAACCCCAAACCCTAAACCCTAAACCCTAAACCCCCCTCCCTTAAGAACCCGAGAACGAGGTGATGCTCTGGGAAGATGCTGGATCGCTGGACTCACCATGTCCTCAGGTTGGCAAGCAGCCTTGGGGTTTAGGGTTTAGGGTTTAGGGTTTAGGGTTTCGGGTTTAGGGTTTAGGGCTTAGGGTTTAGGGTTTCGGGTTTAGGTTTAGGGTTTAGGGTTTAGGGTTTAGGGTTTAGGGTTTAGGGTTTAGGGTTTAGGGTTTAGGGTTTAGGCTTTAGGGTTTAGGGTAAAACCTTGAAACCTTACACCCCGTAATCCCTGCAAGGAGGACTGGTTTGTTTGAAAACGTTTCTGATGTGCCTGAGGCCTTTTCCTCACCCGGTGCTACCCTTAATACCCTGTGTTTTGAGTCTAATTATTTGGTTTAGGGTTTTTGGTTAGCCGAAAGAAACATGACACAGGGCATCGTTTCAACTCTAGGTTTTAGGGTTTCAGACACTCCGCTTCAAGACCAATTTGCAACAGTTCTACTGGTCAATCTGAACCAGGGTTTAGGGTTCAGGGGGTTCACGGGGTTCACGGGGTTGGGGGGGTTCAAGGGGTTCAGGGCTTCCAGCAGGTTCAGGGGTTCAGGCGTTTAGGGGGTTTAGCGGTGTTTAGCGGGGTTTAGGGGGGTTTAGGGGGGTTTAGGGGTTCAGGGGGTTTAGGGGGTTTAGGGCGATTTAGGGGGTTTGGGGTGCTGGGCACCCGGCGGCTGTCGCCCTTGGTGATGGCGGAAGCCGCTGCCCGCTGCGTTGTCATCCCTTTGTACCCTAAACCCTAAGCCCTAAACCCTAAACGCAAAACCCTAAACCGTACTTGGTTCTTCAATTGGAATAAGGGCCTAAACCCTAAACCCTAAACCCTAAATCCTAAACCCTAAACCCTAAACCCTAAACCCTAAACCCTAACCCCTTCATTACTTGGTTCTTCAATTCGCCGGTTGGTGCGCTTCAACGTTGGCCAAGAGATGACGGGCTGCGATGCTGTGGGCCGTGATGTCTGTGGTTGCGAATCGGCCTCAATCATCATGGCTCAAGAGGACGACTCGATGGACCTTGATGGCTATACTAGGACCCAGAGTAGGGGGTTTAGGGTTTAGGGTTTAGGGTTTAGGGTTTAGGGTTTAGGGTTTAGGGTTTAGGGTTTAGGGTTTAGGGTTTAGGGTTTAGGGTTTAGGGTTTAGGTGCCTATTCCTTTTTGTTTGAGGTTCAGGTTTCCTTTTTCAGCCCCTTGAAGCCAAAAAGGGCGCCCTTTTTTGCTCCTAGGTTGCTGGTGCGTCTGGTCGAAGCCTCCCTTGGTAGCCCAGTGGTGAACTGTTTCCCCTTTTCTTGGTTCAAGGGGCCTTTATAAAGTAACCAACCCACAAAAGGGTACCCTGATTATAATATGGTTGCCCTAAGCCCTAAACCCTAAACCCTAAACCCTAAACCCTAAACCCTAAACCCTAAACCCTAAACGAACCATAGCAGGTGCTGCCAGCCCTGGACGCGCCACAGGAGGAGGACGACGGAACGACGCAGTCACCGCAGGCAGCCTCTGCCGATCTTGAGGTTCATCGGTCATAGACAAATATATGTATATTTCTATGTACCCAGATTATTATTATTATATATATATATATTTGCACTTAGATGTGTATGTATATGTCGCGGGATTCAAGAATATATATATATATATATATGTATACATATAGAACGTATTATAGAGAGATAGATAGATAGATGGATAGATAGGTATATGCATGTATTTATGTATGCATTTATTCGTGTATTTGGTACGCTTATTTACTTTGAGGGTCACGATGAGAGGCCCGAGGGCGAGGGTTTTCGTGGGGAGACTTGACTGCGGCTTCGTGTTGTCGAGGGGGCTTTAGGGTTTAGGGTTTAGGGTTTAGGGTTTAGGGTTTAGGGTTTAGGGTTTAGGGTTTAGAGAGTTCAGGGCAAGGAGGTTTTAGGGTTCAGGGTTTAAGGTTTAAAGAGTTCAGGGCAAGGGGGCTTTAGGGTTCAGTGTTTAAGGTTCAAAGAGTTCAGGGCAACTGTTGTAAGAACCACAGTACTATATTCATGAACCCTTGAAGTAGGGCATGGCTACGGTTTAGTGGTGAAGGGTTGTGCTTGGGAAGGTCGACTGACAGGGTGCAACATATCACCAGAAGCTCAGCTGAAAGTTTGTTGCTACGACACAGCGAGGTGAAAGCCTCCGTGCCTTCAACACGGCCTTCTAACCCAGACCCTTTCGCAGCTTCGCAGATTGAGCCTGAGACGTTCACTTCTTGACTTCTGAACCTGGTTTCTTCTAGACGTAAGCCTTACAATGACCTCCCCTGAACAGGTCCTCGAAACCCTATGATTTGGTAGTAAACCTACGGTAACCCCAGAGATTTTACAAGAGCCTAACGCGGCAATTGCCCTACGATCGCCCCTTTCATGTCCACCAGACGACAAGACCTGCGCAGAACTAGCTAGAACCCAAAAGCCCTAAATGGGTATTTCCCAACATAGGGGTCCCCTTTTACATCCCCCCCAAATAGAATAGAATCCCCTTGAAAGGATCCCCCAAAAGGGTACCCCTATTTTTGGAAACCCCCAAATCCCATTCAGAATGCTGGGTTGCAGGAAGCATGTGATCCTGAGCGTGGGATCACCGCCTTTCTGTATCTGAGTCTTCACCTGAATCGCTCTAGGTTGTGTTTGAGTCTGACGGGTGGATGGCTTAGGGCCGAAATCCTAAAAAGCCCTAGAACCCAAGAATTCTATATCCCAAACCCGAAACCCTAGAACCTTAGAACCTTAGAACCTTAGAACCTTAGAACCCTAGAACCCTAGAACCCTAGAACCTTAGAACCCCAGAGCCCTAGAACCCTAGAGCCCTAGACCCCCAAGCCCTAAACCCAAGAACCCTAGACCCTGAACCCTCAAGCTTGTAGGGCTTTACCGAGTTCACTTTGCTTAGTAGCTGAGTGAGCGCACTTGACACTTTTTGGGATACCATAACCCTTCTAGAACTGAAAGGGTATACTATAATCCCTAATTCTAGAAGTGAAAGGGTATACTTTTTGGGAGACTATAATCCCTCATTATAGAACTGAAAGTGTATACTTTTTGGGGGCTTATGAACTGAGCAACCAAGTTTGAGAGCACGCTCCCCACAGCACGAAGGTTTTGAGAGCTCCAGAGTCCGAAGGCGTTCTTGGTTTTGAGGGGGGTCAGGGTTTAGGATTTAGGGTTTAGGGTTGAGGGTTGAGGGTTGAGGGTTTAGGATTTAGGGTTTAGGGTTGAGGGTTGAGGGTTGAGGGTTGAGGGTTTAGGGTTTAGGCGGTTTAGGGTTTAGGACTTAGGGTTTAGGAGCTTTTAGGATGTGGGTTAAGGGTGGTCTCGATGGTTTCAGATAGGCTGCAGGGTTGGTTGCCTATGCTTGTAATTCCTTGCTAGCTTTTCCCTTCTTTTGGTTCAAGGTCCCCTTACAAAGTAACCAGCCTAAAACAGGGTGCCCTTACTTTGATGTGGTTACTGGTAGACATGCAGCTCAAAGACTTTGACAGATAGGAAGAGGTATCCAGCAAGCCTTGCTCCGAAACTTTGGCCCTAAGCCCTAAACCCTAAACCCTAAACCCTAAACCCTAAACCCTAAACCCTAAACCCTAAGCCTTAAGCCCTAAGCCCTAAGCCCTAAGCCCTAAGCCCTGATCTTGAAAGCTCGAAGCTCGCCGAGGAACACCCCTGCGTGGCCACCGGAGTGGGGAGGAGCTCTGAGGCAACACGGCAACTCACGGCCTGCGCACTTGCTCTTCAAGAACGTACTTGTTTAGGGTTTAGGGTTTGGGGTTTGGGGTTTAGGGTTTAGGGTTAGGGTTTAGGGTTTTTTGTTTCGTCTAGGGTTTAGGGTTTAGGGTCGCTGCAAGCATGAATACTGCGTCTTCATTCTGGCAAGTTGAGGTGTCCGTATGTGTAAATGTTGCGATGGCATATACGGACCCAACACTAAAGGCTGATACCGAGGGCCCCCATACTTGAAACCTCAGACCCTGGAAACTAAGCATGTTCTTAGTCGCTGCCTATAGTCCCAACAGTCATCTCCTAAATGCAAAACTTCGCCTGAGTCGCGCTCTCAAGCCTAACCCCATCAGGGATTGTTCTAAGATTTTGTGGATCCCTTTTGGGATCCTTTTGAAGCTTCATTTCCTTGCCAGGATAGCCCTTCCCCACCAACCCTAAACCCGACAGCCGTAGAACCCTATAACCCTACAGCCCTAGACCCCCAACTCCCGATAACCGTATAACCCTCTAGACCCAAGGAAGAACAAAGTCGCGAAAGGTGTCATTTGGGCTCCATCTCCCGTGACGTGTGGGGAGATGGGGGTCGACTCGTTCTTCTCCGCGAGGCGGTTTAGGGTTTAGGATTTGGGGTTTAGGGTGTAGGGTTTAGGGTTTAGGGTGCCAACATTCCCACCTTGGGGGCATTCGTGGGTTCCCCTTCTAAGCCCCCTCTATACTACCCCCCCGTAGGTTCCCCCATGCTTATAATGCTATGTCGGGATGATTCAGCCTAACTAAGGTTATTTAAGGGGGAACCTAGGGGGGGGGGGGGGGTAGTGTAGAGGGGGGTAGTAGGGGAACCTGATTGAGGTATAGGGTTTAGGTTTATTCCAGGGATTTCAATCGTGGGGTGAGACGGAATTACTTCTTGGCCTTCTGGCTAGATCTTAGGACTTTAACTTTTGGGTTTAGGGTTTGGGCGGGGTTTGGGTTTTAGGGTTTAGGGTAATCTTGGCTTTCTTATGGCTGGCTTTTAGGACTTAGCTTTTTGGGTCCTGTAGAAACTACAACAAGGAGCCCAAGAGTTAAACTTTTAGCAGGTGTTCAGAAGTCAGCCAAGACTTGCTACAGTTTCAGGAGTACGGCTCTGGCTTTGAGGGCTTGCCTGAGAGGGCTTGTAAGATTGATCGGGTCCCTGAGCAACATGCCCTGCTGCATGGAATTCCAATAGTAGTAAACCCTAAACCCTAAACCCTAAGCCCCAAACCCCAAACCCCAAACCCTAAACCCTAAACCCTAAACCCTAAACCCTAAACCCTAAACCCTAAACCCTAAACCCTAAACCCTAAACCCTAAACCCTAAACCCTAAACCCTAACCTAAACCCTAAACCCTAAACCCTAAACCCTAAACCCTAAACCCTAAACCCTAAACCCTAAACCCTAAACCCTAAACCCTAAACCCTAAACCCTAAACCCTAACCCTAAACCCTGCGCGTCTTCACCTACAGTCCGGGATGAGCCATGGGAAGCTCGCTGGCCTCGTTCCTCGGGTGTTAAGAAACATACTTAACTAACCTAACAATAACTATCGCCTCTAAACTCCAAACCCTAAACCCTAAACCCTACAAACCCGCACTAAACCCCACTCTGAACCCCCCCCCCCCCCCCCCCCCACTAAACCCCCACTAAACCTCCTGAACCTCAAACCTCAAACCCCAAACCCCAAACCTCCTAAACCCGAAACCTCAAACCCCAAATCCTAAACCCTAAACCCCAAACCCTAACCCCTAAACCCCAAACCCCAAACCCCAAACCCTCAACCCCAAACCCCAAACCCCAAACCCCAAACCCCAAACCCCAAACCCCAAACCCCAAACCCCAAACCCCAAACCCCAAACCCCAAACCCCAAACCCCAAACCCCTCCACCTGCGAGGCGCACAGCTATGAGCTCCTGCCGTCAAGGCGGCCGCAGACGGTGCGCTGGGCCGCAAAGAAATGGGGGGTTCCGGGTGTTTAGGGTTTGGGGTTTGGGGTTTGGGTTTTTGGGGCTTGGGGTTGGGGGTTGAGGGTTGAGAGTTGAAGGGTTTGGGGTTGAAGGGTTTAGGGATTCTGGTGTTTACCCTGAAGGTTTGTTTTCATTCCAGTAGTTCTAGAGTGTAGGTTGAGCTTTGGTTTCCCTAAACCCTAAAGTGAAGCCTAAACCCTAAACCCGAAACCTTAACCTAAACCCTGAATCCAAATCCTCAACCCCAAACCCGGAACCTCGAAGATCTAGTCTCCAAGTCCCAAACCAGATTGAGACCCCGTTTCGCGCATGGTCCTGGACTCCTCTGATGCGTAAGGCGGTCTTTGAGTGCCCAATACCCCTGAATTAAGGCATACTTCACCTTAATGCATATTTAGGGACAAAGTCCTTAATTGATTTCAGGAATATGCCTGAATGTACATAGGGATGTATTCCGCAATTAAGGAATCTACCTCAACGTATTTGTATTCCTGAATGAGTCAAGCGGTATTGGGCTCTTTGGGGCGCTTCAGCAAGCCTGAACCTTAAACTAGGGTTTAGGGTTTAGGGTTTAGGGTTTAGGGTTTAGGGTTTAGGGTCCGGAGTCAGGGAGGTGAAGGGATTGAGGATCTACGCCTTGCGCACGAGGTGTAGGAAACCCTTTTCATACTCCAGGGGAGTGTAGAGGGCGATGTCCAAGGCCATGCAGAATTTTCCTTCCAACGCGGCAAGAGGTCCTCAAGACGCTACTGAACCAAGGTATATGTCCAGCACATGGACCCACCTGAGAACCCAGAAAGGAATGCCATGGAAAGCATGGGCCAGTTGCAATCCGGAGGGTTTGCAGTGAAGCGACCAAGGTGTGTCAAGCCGGTCAGGGTGTTATCAGTGTCAACGCAGATCGATGCCAGCTGCTCAAAATGATTATATACAGAAGCCTGCGTAGTTCCTACAGCGTACGCGTACTGACGGAAGATGAGGAGAGAGACCCGAATCGAATCTTGTGTCTTGCCCTTCACAGGCGTCAGGCACAGATTGCACGAGTTTGTAGTAAGCCTGCGGAAAGCAGTTCAGGGTTCAGGACAGGGGCGAGCGCCAACACAGCCGACTAGGGAAGCATGTGTATCCCCGGAGAGAGGGTTTGCAAAAACGACCTAAACCCTAAACCCTAAACCCCAAACCCTAAACCCAAAAAGTTTCAATCTTGGCCCCCTGCAAGCTTTACGAGATCACCCAACACATGTTCTTGCGACTCTCCGACCCCAACAGGCGATGGTTTCAAAGGTTTAAGTCTAGGGCTTAATTAGCCTGATGTCAGCTTGAAAAACCGAACCTCCCCCCCAACCCCAAATACCCCAAAAGTGTATAAACCAAAAACGCAAAAAATCAAACAGTGCTTTGCGTCCCTGGTCGGAAAAAAACGGGTGGTGTTTGACATCCAGACATGCCCAGATTAGTGTTTTTGGGGTGTTCAGGGCTTAGGGTTTTGGAGCTTATAGCGATGTTTAGGGTATACATGGGGTTTACCCAAGCCCCAAAACCCTAAACCCTAAACCCTAAACCCTAAACCCTAAACCCTAAACCCTAAAACCGTGTTTGTTCATGAGACAATGGGTTCGCAGCTGGAAGGGCCTGAACCCTAAACCCTACTCCCCGTCCTTGGAAACCCTGATTCGCCCCCCCCCCCCAACCTCCGGATACTCCAAGATTTCGTAGGGTTTAGGGCGTCGGGCGTAGGGTTTAAGGTTTAGGGGTATTCCCGTTATTTTGACGCAGCCGTAGGTGCTGATGATGCGGTTGGAGGGCATGCTGGTGCAACCGGAGCCCAGGAGGGCAAATCCAACCAGGACGAAGCTCGATTTGCGAAACCCAAAACCCCAACACCCTAAGCCCTAAACTCCTAAACCGTTAAACTCCTATAGCCTAAACCTAAACCCCAAGCCCTAACCTCCAAACCCTAAACTCCGAAACCCTAAACTCCTAAAACCTGAACCCGCAAACCTTAAGCCCCTAAACCCTAAGCCCCTACACTCCTAAACCTTAAAACCCTAAAGCCTATAAACCCCTAAACCTGCAAGTTCGAGCCAAACCACGGCATTTTCAAGTCACAGGGCTTAGGGTTTCGGATTGAGGTTTTAGGGTTTAGGCACCTGGAAAGCAAATTTAGGGTTTAGGGTTTAGGGCTTAGGGCTTAGGCTTTAGGGTGAGTGTTTTTGTCAAAAGAGTGTTGGGTTTAGTGGGCTGTCGGGCCTAGAAGGGTTTTGGGGTACAAGTTTGGGACTCAAAGCTGTCTGGACTGAAGGTTTTTTAGTTCAGATCTAGCGTTTGCGGTTTGCGGCTTTCGTTTTAGGGAATCAAAGAGTCCCAACCCCGAAATCCGCGCCAGAACCCACGAACTCAGGAGGTGTCTTAAGTAGCCGGTATCCTTCCCTGCGACCTTCTGAACTGACAAGTTAAACGATGGTTTGGGGTTGAGGGTTTGGGATTTCGGGTTTAAAGTCTTAAGCCGTCTTTACACGATGCAGCTGACTTGCTGGAGAGATTCTCCAACGCCCATAATAGACTTCTTGGTCGTGACACACTAGGGTTTTGGGGTTTTGGGGTTTTGGGGTTTGGGGTTTAGGGTTCGGGGCTCAGGGTTCAGGGTTCAGGGTTTAGGGTTTAGGGTTTAGGGTATAGGGTTTAGGGTTTAGGGTTTAGGGTTTAGGGTTTAGGGTTTAGGGTTTAGGTAGGGTATCAGCCTTCACCAAGCTTAGGAACTTCACTGCAATTGACTGGCATGGCCGCTCAAAGCCCCAAGCTGTGCCCAGAGACTCCACTGATCTCTCAACGTAGGTTTATTCAGGGTTTAGGGTTTAGGGTTTAGGGTTTAGGGTTTAGGGTTTAGGGTTTAGGGTTTAGGGTTTAGGGTTTAGGGTTTAGGGTTTAGGGTCAGGGTTCTAAGTTTAGGGATGGGTTCCGGGTTCTGAGGCCTCCTTTTGGTGTACGCAAAGTATGAGGTAGGCTCTCCAAACATGGACCCCGGCCTTCGCTAAACCCTTAAACCCTAACCCTCAAACCCCTACACCCTCAAACCCCTACACCCTCAACCCTCAACCCAAAACCCTCAACCCTCAACCCTCAACCCTCAACCCAACTGCAGCTTTCTCTCAAAAGCTGCCGAAGCCACACAGGGAAACTAAGGGTGACAGGCCAGGGCCCTCAGCATCCCCGGCGCCGAGCTCATCATCCCAACGGTCACCTGATCCTTTAGGGTTTAGGGTTTAGGGTTTAGGGTTTAGGGTTTAGGGTTTAGGGTATGTTTTTAAGGGTTAAACAAGACATCTCTTCCTCATGTTCCTTCTTTTGGGCAAGAGGAACCATAGTTGAGAACTGGCCAGGTCGACCTCGAGGCCCTCCCCCACCCCATGATGTTCCTTGAGGTTTTTATTCACCCAAAAAGTTAGGGTTTAGGGTTTAGGGTTTAGTGTTTAGGTTGTTCGCTCGCGCGATGGCTCGGGCGTTGTCGCAACCGTCTGCCAGACGGAAAAGCAGGACGCGGGATTCAAGGGGGAGCCCTAAACCCAAAACCTGACTCTGGTGGCTCCTGGAGCCCCCAAAAACCCAAACCATAACACCCTCAAACCCAAACCTGAAACCCTAAGACCAACTTTCGCACCCTTCAACACGTCGCCCCCGAGCCCTAAACTTCAGGCTTTTGGCGTTTCTTTTAGGGCTTTCAGGGTTTTTTCGGGCTCTTGGGTGTATTTAAGGGTATATAGGGTTTTGAGGGGTTTAGAGGGGTTTGTAGGGGCTCACAACCCCAAGCCCCGAACTCCCTTGGGGTTTAGGTTTCTTGTAGGAGCCCAATGACCACGGCCCTCCGGTCGTACCTTTTCCCCGCTTTTTGTAGCGGGGTTCGGATCACTTGTTAACCGATCGAAAACCAGTAGCAAACCCTGTCTGTTTTTGTCGTGTAGATCAGCCCTAAACCCGAAACCCGAAACCTTAAACCCTCAAACCCTACACCCTGAACCCCTAAACCCTAAAACCCTAAACCCTAAACCCTAAACCCTAAACCCTAAACCCTAAACCCTAAACCCTAAACCCTAAACCTTAAACCCTAACCCCACAAGTCCGAAGTTCTGGGAGCTGCCCTCTTGCCAGGAGGTTCATGGTACTTATTAACCAAAGAGAACTGTGCCTATAACCCACTTCTAAGCCCCTTAAGTGCTGCCCTAAGAAGGTTATAAGTACAGTTGTAAGTACAACTACCCTAGAAGTACAGTTAGAATTGGTTCATGAGTACCATGAACCTCCAAGTCGCAGGAGGTCGCCTGCGCAGATTGGCGGCTGATCTCGAAATTGTGGGTTTAGGACTTGGGATCCCATTTGGGTAGGGTTTGGGGTTTGGGGTTTGGGGTTTGGGGTTTAGGGTTTAGGGTTTAGGGTTTAGTGTTTACAGGGGTAGGCTTGAAAATCGTCTTATTCTTTCATTGCCCTCAATCCCCTATATAGTCCTTATAAAGCCATGAAAAACCTCAGTTTTTTGTCGGGCCCCGAAACCTACCCCCAAGTCCGTGACCCTAAACGGCAAACCCTAAACCCTAAGTGGAAGAACAACCCTAAACCCTAAACCCTATTTCTCATCAACGAAGGGTGACAAGAACTGCTGCAAGGAATGCGGCACTTGGTCTGAGCAACCGCAGATTGCACGATTGATTGCATTTTGTCTCCGGGCTCAGATTTTGCGGAGACTTGCGGCTCAGGGTCATCTGGGGACGCTCAGCCTGGGCTTTTTGATGATGCGTAGGGTTTAGGGTTTAGGGTTTAGGGTTTAGGGTTTAGGGTTTAGGGTTTAGGGTTTAGGGTTTAGGGTTTAGGGTTTAGGGTTTAGGGTTTAGGGTTTAGGGTTTAGGGTTTAGGGTTTAGGGTTTCCACACCCCGAAGTGAGCAGCAGGAGGGAGCAGCCCAACATCGGAAGAATCAGCAGTGACATCCCAACCTCCACATTTTGACGGTGTGTCTACGGTTGAGTCTAGGGCTTTTAGAGGGCTTTCTGTTCCCACATGAAACTGTTTGAAGCCTGGTCCTCCCGTACTGCAAAAAAGCCTAGTTTTTGCCGTGAAACAGCCTTTTGTTACAGACACTGCGAAACAACAGCTAGTGACTTCAACATTAGCTCGATATCCATATATTTTGTATTTGTATCCACAACAAGAATACATTGGGTCCTTTGAGCACTCCTCCCTCTCCCCGAGGCCTTAACCTCCCTAACCTTAAACTCCAAGCCCTAATGCTCCTCAACTCCAAACCCTTCCACCCAAGAAACCCTAAGCCCCAAACCCCAAACCCTAGACCTCAAACCCTAAACCCCAACCCCTAAGCCCCAAACCCTAAACCCAAACGCTAAACCCCAAACCCAAAAGCTAAACCCTAAACGCCAAACCCCAAGCCCCCAAACCCCCCTAAACCCCAAACCCTAAACCCTAAAACCGAAACCCCAAACCCCACACCCGAAACCCCAAACCCTAAACCCTACACCCCAATCCCCCAGAAAAGAGCCTCGGGCGCCGAGGAGCAGCCCTGGTGCATCTTGGACTTCGAGGAGACTCTTTTGGGGGGTTTAGGGTTTAGGGTTTAGGGTTTAGGGTTTAGGGTTTAGGGTTTAGGGTTTAGGGTTTAGGGTTTAGGGTTTAGGGTTTAGGGTTTAGGGTTTAGGGTTTAGGGTTTAGGTTGTAAGTTTTAAGGTTTAGGGTTTAAGGTTTAGGGTTTCGGATTTAGGGTTGAGGGTTTAGGGTCTAGGGCGCGCAGCATCCCATTGTTCATGTGGTTCAGTGCTCACCTTCAGGAAGATCTAAAGGTAAAAGGGCACATTCCGGGTTTAGGGATTAGGAGAGATCCACTGTTTTCTATAGGGTTTAGGGTTTAGGGTTTAGGGTTTAGGGTTTAGGGTTTAGGGTTTAGGGTTTAGGGTTTAGGGTCAAACGGTACTGGAATAGGATGATAGCGGCCTAGCTCCTGGACAAGCTCTTAAGATTTACCTGGTCTTTCCTGCGCATGTAGACCTCAGATCTGTTCTCGCTTCAGGAGTAGGGCTCAATGTGTAGGAGGTTTTAGGGTTTAGGGTTTAGGGTTTAGGGTTTAGGGTTTAGGGTTTAGGGTTTAGGGGCTGAAACCTAAAGCCCAGCTCTGTCAAACATGTCCGAAGCTCAGGGCCTTGATCCCTGCATCCAATGCGGCTTTGTGTTGAAGGCTTAGGGTTTAGGGTTTGGGGTGTAGGGTTTAGGGTTTGGGGTTTAGGGTTAAGGGTTTAGGGTTTAGGGTTTAGAGGTTCGGAGCTCAGGGTTTAGGGTAAAATCTGCTCTGACATCACGCCGGCGCTTGCTCCAAAGGCTTTTGGCCAGCCTGGGTGCCGCGGCCTCCTTCTGCGGTGTGGCTCTGCTCAACCGCAGCAGGGCGTTGTCCAATACACCCCTTAATGAAGGGGAGAATTGTCCTTAAAGTATAAGAGGGTTCCTTATATGGTTTAAAGAGCATTCGAATATTCCTTAAAGTATAGGAGGGTTCCTTATATATAGTTTAAGGAGTATTCCTTAACTAAGAGGGGTATTGGAGTCATGAAGTTTTTTGGGGTACCTAAACCTTGGCAGCCCACTGGTGCCCTTTTCCTCTTTTTGTTTCACGGTTCCCTCCTACAGGAACCAACCCCCAAAAAAGGGTGCCCGTGTTATGGAATATGGTTTCTGGGCGACCACGAAACCCTAAACCCGTCGCGGGCTTTTTGGAGGAACATATGGCTTGGTTTTGTGGACACGAGGATGAGAAGTGCCGGCTGGGCGCAGGGTTTAGGGTTTAGGGTATACTCAGGGTACTTATAACCCCAATGATAACTGCACTTATAAGCCTCCTAAGTCCCCTACGTCCTCGAA
This sequence comes from Symbiodinium natans, assembly GCA_905221605.1. Lineage (NCBI taxonomy): Eukaryota > Dinophyceae > Suessiales > Symbiodiniaceae > Symbiodinium > Symbiodinium natans. Next base: position 1,154,732 of record CAJNDS010002657.1, read on the forward strand.
GTAGGTTACCCATGAACCTCCAATTCGGGTCTAGGGTGCACCCGGGGCACGGGCCCTTAGTATTCCTTTTTTTGTAGGGCTTAGGTATCTCGCAAACAACAAAAGTACCCTGTCAATCCAGGCTTGCTCTGGGGCCTAGAGCAATGGTGATCATCGTTTGTCCTGCATGAAAATCCATCTGTGCCCCTAAAAGCCGAGAAACCTAAACCCCAAACCCCAAACCCCAAATCCTAAACCCTAAACCCGAAACCCTAAACCCTAACCTTTTTCCTTCTTCCTTGGCTGCCGGGGAAGTATCCTGGCCAGGCGCCTTCTGCGCCTGAACCCAAGCAGCGCCTCTGCCGCGATGCTGCAGCAGCTACGGTGCCGACCGCAGCCCCCCGAGACGGTTTAGGGTTTAGGGTTTAGGGTTTAGGGTTTAGGGTTTAGGGTTTCGGGTTTAGGGTTTAGGGTTTAGGGTTTAGGGTTTAGGGTTTAGGGTTTAGGGTTTAGGGTTAGGGTTTAGGGTTTAGGGTTTAGGGTTTAGGGTTTAGGGTTTTAGGGTTTTAGGGTTTAGGCTTTAGGCTTTAGGGTTTAGGGTTTAGGGTTTCGGGTTTAGGGTTTAGGGTTTAGGGCTTAGGATGTAGGATGTAATAGAGGCGCCTTAATAGTTACAATGGGGTTTCGGGGGGTGTACCCCTATATTCTGGCTTATAGGGTTGAGGGTTTAGGAGGCTGAGCATAAGCTTAAAACTTCCTATCAGCTAAAGGCCTCGAGCCTGAACGGGCCACCCTAAAACGTAAACCCTAAACTTAACCTGCGGAAGTGTATGAGGGAAGCTACATATGGTCCCCTTACCTTCTTTAAAGGGTTCCTCCATTACGGGCCCATAATAAGGGACAAAATCCTAAACCCCAAACCCTAAACCCTGTGTACACTCTAAACCCTGTAAACCCTAAACCCTAAACCCTAAACCCTAAACCTAAATGACCCTAAGACGGCGCCAAGGATCCGACCGTGGAGGACATGAAATGTGCCGAAGAAGCGTACGACGCTTGCCTGCAGATGGAGGTTCAGGGTACTTATCAACCAACTTTAACTGCTCTTATAACCTACTTATGAGCCCCTTAAGTGCCCTAATAAGGTTATAAGTACAGTTGTAAGTACAACTACCCTAAACCCTGAACCCTATAAGTACAATCATAATTGGTTCATGGTATGGTTCTAAGTACAGTGATAAGCACAGTTCCTATAACCCACTTATAAGCCCCTTAAGTGCTCTGATAGGGTTCTAAGTACAGTGATAAGTACAGTTCTAAACAGCAGGTGGCAAAGGGATGACCGGAGTGGAGCCGGGATCCTGGCTTCTGCCAGGTTTAGGGTTTAGGGTTTAGGGTTTAGGGTTTAGGGTTTAGGGTTTAGGGTTTAGGGTTTAGGATTTAGGGCTTAGGGTTTAGGGTTCGAGTGAGCAACGGGTAGCAGAATCCCTGCACAATCTCCAAAACAGCCTGTGCTGCACTAGGAAGCCAGACAAGGAGTAGGATGCGTCATGCACAAAGGCACTGTTTTTCGCTAAGCCCTAAACCCTAAATCCTTAACCCTAAACCCTACACCGCAGCAGGGCGGGGCTTGGGATGTAGGTTTTTGGGGATGTCTTGGATCAGGGCTTGAACTGGGCAGTTATGGAAGTGTTGAGGGTTTCCTAAACTCGACACCCGAAACCCCAAACCCTAATGCCTAAACCCCAAACCCTAAACCCTGAACCCTAAACCCTGAACCCTAAACCCTAAACCCTAAACCCTAAACGGCCCTCAACCCCACCCTGAACCCTAAAAGCCCAAAATTCCTTACAGAAAGAAAGGAGCTCTGGCGTGACCAGTTCCCACTGGCAGCGGCTCGACGAGAGTACTATGGTGCTGCTGACGCGCTTTATTGACCTCCCTGGTCAAAGCTGCAACATCAGCCGGTTTAGGGTTTAGGGTTTAGGGTTTAGGGTTTAGGGTTTAGGGTTTAGGGTTTAGGGTTTAGGGTTTAGGGTTTAGGGTTTAGGGTTTAGGGTTTAGGGTTTAGGGATCAGCCCTGCACACCCCGAACTGCGAGCATCGCACCTGAAAGATTACCAGGAAAGTGGAACAACACCTTAAGACCCCTAGACCCTGAAAACCTACCGTGAAAGAGGTGGAGCCAATATAGGTCCGAATAATTACCAATTGTATTCCCTTATGGTCCCTTATATATAGCTATACCATAATGACCGCCCGGAACCCTATTCTAATTATTAAGGCCCCTTTATTACAGTACTTTCCGGATTTTTAGGGTTTGGGGGTTTAAGGCTTTCAGGGTTTTGGGGTTTTGGGGTTTAGGGCTTTTTAGGGGGTTGGGGGATTTGGGTCTGGGGTTCAGGCGACTATGGCTAATTCGGGCAGGTTGGACTTTCCGGATCCCTCCAATCCAAGCATGTTCTAAGATTCTAAACCCGAAACCCTAAACCCTAAACCCCTAAGCCTTACCTGGGGCTCTATTTACCTACAGCTTAGCAGCAACCACCCCTTAATTCGTAAGTAGAACCCATCAAGCTGTAGGCAAAGAGAGTCCCCGGCAAGCCTTTCAACCCTAAGCCCCTGTTTTTTTTCGGGCTTATGTTAATAATATTAATAGTATTACTAGTAGTAAGAATACGAATAATATTCATAGGAATACTAATAATCTTGAACCCCAAGCCCTGTTTCCTGAAACTTTGCGTTGGCCAGGCCTTGACTGCAACAAGAGCAGCGCCGCTGGGCAAGCCCAAGCCCCAAGCCCAAAGCCCCGAGCCCCGAGCCCCGAGCCCCAAGCCCCACAGCACCAACACCGTGAAACTAGGGTTTTTCAAACCGGTTCTACATATATGGTCTCGGGCTCCCCGTCCCCCCTCCCGGAACCAAACCCCAAACCTCTCCCCTAAGGCGTAAACCTTCAACCCCAAACGCCAACCCCCCATTCACAGCACAGGCTAAACCTTAAACCCTAAAGTTATGTGAACCCTAAACCTTAAACCCTAAACCCTAACCCCCAAGCCACACCCACACCACAGGGGGGGGGGGGGGTCGGGCGCAGGGGTATCACGGGCGGCCGGTCTCTTAAACCCACAACCTGAAATCCTATCCCCAACCCAGCCAAGCCCTACCTTAAACACCAAACCCTAACCCGCCAACCACGGGGCGGGGGCGGGGGCGGGAGGCTCTAACCTAGACCCTAAACCCAAACCCCCCACACCCACACCACACACGGGTAGGGATCGAAGCAAGATGGGATACCATGGGGGGGGGGGGGGGGGGGGGGGGGGGTGGCAGCCCGAGACCATTTCTGGGGTTCCAAACCACCCCCGTGCGTGATTCTGCGATAATGAGGGTTCCAAGCCACCCAATTTCCGGACCCTAAACCCTAAACGCCAAAACCCTAAACCCTAAACCCTAAACCCTAAACCCTAAACCCTAAACCCTAAACCCTAACCCGCCGGGTCGGTGTTCCTGCGTGCATCCCTCGCTCAGGTTCAAAGCCGCTTCTTTGCCTTAGGCGACCTCCTGGGTCTCTCTCCAGCTCCTGGTTGAATCAGGGGTTCAGGGTTACAGGGCTTGGGGGCTTAGGGGCTCAGGGGTTTGGGGTTTAGGGTAAAAAATTGGGGCTTAACATGTTTTTTGCGCTTCGTTGCACGGCTTCTAGGATGTAGGATGCAAGGCCGGGTATAACTTATGGCATTGGCAGTGTGGAAAAGGGTGAGGTGAGGTGCTGTAGGGTTTAGGGTTTAGGGTTTAGGGTTTAGGGTTTAGGGTTTAGGGTTTAGGGTTTAGGGTTTAGGGTTTAGGGTTTAGGGCTCCGATATCAAAGCCTTGCCTCACAAAGCCATGCAATCTCAGGCGACATGTAGGAGTGCCCATTTCCCATGCCCCTCTTTTGTGGGTTTTAGGATGTAGTGTTTGTTGGCTTCAAGGGAAGCACTTGCTCATGTGGACCGCACATCTCCTGGAACCCAAACCCTCAACCCTAAGCCCTAAACCGAAAAGCCCTAAACCCTAAACCCTAAACCCTAAACCCTAGACCCTAGACCCTAGACCCTAGACCCTAGACCCTAGACCCTAGACCCTAAACCTAGTTGCATCTGAAGAACCCTGAGCCCTAAACCCTCTAACACTCTAGAGGCCGCCACGTTGGACACCTTCCGTCGGGAGCGCGGGAGGGTTTCCGAGGGGCTCACTATCCTCCTCCCCGGTTTCAGGGTTTAGGGTTTTCGGGTTTAGGGTACATGGTTTAGGGTTTTTTGGGTTCCCAGGTTTCAGGGTTAGGGTTTGGTCTTCCCTCCACCCTTCCTTTCTCCCTCCCTCTCTCTTTCTCTCTCTCTCTCTCTCTCTCCCCCCCTCTCTCTCTCTCTTTCTCTCTCTCTCTCTCTCTTTCTTTCTCTCTCTCTCTCTCTCTCTCTCTCTCTATTTTCTCTCTCTCTCTCTCTCTCGCTCTCCCTCCCCCTCCCTCCCCTCCCTCCTGCCTCCGTCTCTGCGTCAAACCCCGGTTCATTCCTACACGCTAAACTGCATCAGCAGTGTAAAGCCTTAAGCCCTAAACCCAGACCCTACAAAATGTTTACCCTACCCCTAACCCTTACTTCCCCTACATGTCTTTTTTAGGGCTTAGGGTTTAGGGTTTAGGGTTTAGGGAATGGGGTTATGCGGCACTGACGGCTCTCGTCCAAGAAAGCTTTCGAAATGCTTCGTAGAGAATTCCTGAAGGCGTTTTGGCAGTTGGGATCTGTAGGTTTGGGGTTTAGGACTAGGGTTTAGGGTTTAGGGCTTGGAGTTTGGCACCTTCAACCCTTGAAACTCCCTGGAGCACGAAAAACCTTTTGTCCGCTGACCCAGAACCTCTAACGACCCTTTTCAACCCCTACAACGCCACCCGAAACCCTACCATAGACCTCCACCCTACACCCAAAGCCTAAAGCTCTCAAACCCCAAACGCGACACCCCAGCCGCTGAAACCCAAAGCCCCTGAACCCCAAACGCCCTAAACCCCGAAGCCCCTAAATCCCCAAGCCACTAAATCGCAAAGCCCTCAAGCCCTCAAACCCTGAACCTTAAACCCGAAACCCTAAACCCTACCCTAAGCTGCGCGGAGGACTTCTGGGTGCTGTGCGAAGCCACCGAAACGCTGCCGCCAAAACTGGAGGCTCGGGGGGGTAGGGTTGATAGGGGACCTTTTGTACCCTAAACCCTAAACCCTAAACCCTAAACCCTAAACCCTAAACCCTAAACCCTAAACCCTAAACCCTACAAAATTTGGGGTGCGAAGGGCAGCTAAGGTTTATAGGTTTGGGAGTTCGAGGCGTTCTGGGATATGAACCTGACGAACAGTAACAGAAAGCGGAGCCTTTAATCAAAGAAATGGGTTGCTGGGCTACTTAACAATCAACTCCATCACAAGACCCCTAAACCCTAAACCCTAAACCCTGAACCCTAAACCTTAAACCCTAAACCCTAAACCCTAAACCCTAAACCCTAAACCCTAAACCCTAAACCCCTCGAACTCCCTTTTTGGGACTTAACGCGGCCTGGTTTCACAGGCTCAGGCCTCGGGTATGTATCTAGGATCCCAAGTAGGCCCTTGTTCCCGTTTGGGGTGTTGAGGGTCCCGAAACTGCAACCAAAAAGGGCACTCTTTTCATTCCTAGGATGCTCTGGGGTGTGGTTATCATCTGAAGTTTGGGGTGGCTTGCGTTCCAAGGCTTATGTTATCAGTGGAGGGGAGAGTTGAGTTTAAGAAATAGTGTTGAGGCTACCCTAATCCCTAAAGCCTAAACCCTAAACACTTAACCCTTAACCCTAAACCCTGTTGGGTCTGACCGTTTGGCGCGTTAGCGTATCGGCAGTGGCCCGGGCAGGCGCTACGAAGCGTGGCCGACTCCGACGAGGAGGCGGCTGCTTCCTAAGCCCTGAGCTTGGGGTTTAGAGTTTAGGGTTTAGAGTTTAGGGTTTAGGGTTTCGGGTTTAGGGTTTAGGGTTTAGGGTTTACGGTTTACGGTTTAGGGCTTATGATCTTTTTCGGGACAGGGTACCGAACTCCTAGGGCTCCCAACGCAGCCTTTAGAAATAGTAACGTTGATCGAAATGTTCACCTTGTTGGGTAGCCCAGCCTAAACCCCTAGTAAACTCTAAACCCGAATTAGCCTGAAACGGGCCAACACCCCTCTCCTTCCGCCAGGTTCTCCCCCCACCCCTACACCCTCAAACCCGAAACCGTTTGTTTAGGGAACCCTAAACCCTAAACCCCAAACCCCAAACCCTAAACCCTAAACCCTAAACCCTAAACCCTAAACCCTAAACCCTAAACCCTAAACCCCGAGCCCTAAACCCTAAACCCTAAACCCTCGACACCCTCCGCCTTCAGATCCTGAACTTCTGCCGCTGGGCTCCCCGCAGCATCGCCACTACCACGGCCAAGGCTGCATGGGTGTCCCGAGTACCCCCCTCTATACCTCATCAAGGGGATAGGGTTTAGGGTTTAAGGTTTAGGGTTTATAGGGTTTAGGGTTTAGGGCTTAGGGTTGTGGGTTTTTAGGGTTTTTAGGGTTTAGGGTTTAGGGTTTGGGTTCAAGGCTGCTACCACCTGTATACTAGGCCCCCCCTAGGTTCCCATAGTAATGGCCAGTTGTGGGGAGGGTCGTAGGGAAAGCCATGAAGGCTGTGGAAAGGAGTTTCCAGTGGGAGCTTGAGGATTGAAATTTCAGTGGTGTTTACGGGATTTAGAGGTTTTGGGGGTTCGGTTAGGGGTTCGTGTGGAGGTTTCCTTGTTGTCGAATTTCAAGCATGCTCTTCGCTCTTTTGTCCGCAGTGACCGTATTTAGAGGGCTTTGAGAAACTTTGCGATGAAGTAGGGCACTGGGGTCCAGAGTTTCGTGCTTCCTGACCGGCCCCGGCTGTTGTTGAATGGGGCGCTTATATCGAGACAAGGCTTTCTGTTCCTTAGCCCCCGTCTGAAGTTGCGGCCGACACCGATGCGTCCTTTGGTGGTTTAGGGTTTAGGGTTTAGGGCTTAGGGCGCAAGACCCTCAACCCCAAACCTTGTCATGTGTCTCCTTGCATGCGGGGCTTCGATTTAAAGGATGTGTCCTTTACGCACCCGACCATTCTAGAACCCCCCTTGAAAGGACCAAAAGGGGCTAGTTCCCTCATGCCTCATTAAGAGGCAGGAACATGTTGTTCTGCACTGTCTCTTGCAAACCTCGCTCAACGCCTGTTTTCTCTCGGGGCACTCCTGAAGTTTGTGTCAAAGCAAAGGAGGCGCGAAGCGCCGACTGATTGCAAGAACTGTGAAAGCGCAAGTCTGTGCCACGATTGGCATACGACATGCTGCAAAGAATGCAACGATTGGCAGGCTGGAAGTTGCAAGAATGCGAAGGGAAGAATGATTGACTGAACTGGCTGAGGAGACCAGCCGGGCTGGCGAGCTCTGGCACACACACTTTCCTGCGGTGGTGGGGTGGTGGCGGAACCGAAAAGCTCCGGAGACAAGCTGCCAACATGAAGGTCATGTTGTTCTGCACTGTCTCTTGCAAACCTCGCTCAACGCCTGTTTTCTCTCGGGGCACTCCTGAAGTTTGTGTCAAAGCAAAGGAGGCGCGAAGCGCCGACTGATTGCAAGAACTGTGAAAGCGCAAGTCTGTGCCACGATTGGCGTACGACATGCTGCAAAGAATGCAACGATTGGCAGGCTGGAAGTTGCAAGAATGCGAAGGGAAGAATGATAGACTGAACTGGCTGAGGAGACCAGCCGGGCTGGCGAGCTCTGGCACACACACTTCCAACACCCCCAACACAGCATCATGGGTGGTGGAGGGGCAGAGGCGGCGCGCAGACGTCACCCGGCCATGAGACGGCGTGCGAAACCCATCTGCGCGCACAAGACTCCCGCAAAAGCTGAGATCCCGGAGATGACGACCTGACTGAGGCCCGAAGGGTGCACTGCCTCGGCGGCCTCCCTGACCACAGTGACGGCCGGCAACGTAGCTGAGTCAATCTGCGCAATAAGCTCCTCGAGCACGGCATCGACGACCATCAGCAAGAAATTCATGCTTTTGCGCACTATCAAACGAAGGGAGAGCGCTGCAACCTTTGCACAGAGAGTTCCAAACCGCGGGCGTGTAACCACCAAAACTAAGAATGCAGCAAAAAGCGCCCACTGCCACCATCGGAGCTTGCGTCCCACCAACAGCTTAGAGATAGCGCCATAGAGATGCGCCCGGCAGCGCTTCGACCAAGTAGTGTCTGCAGCCGTGGGCGACGCTGACTGCTGAGGATGGACTGGCTCAGGTGGCACAGCACTGCGCTGCGCCTGCTCCTGCTCCGCACGCTGCTGAACTAGCGATTCTTTCGCAAACTGATGCAAGCGCATGTCGCTGGGATACGACTTGGCAGCTTTGGACAACTGCTCGCCTGACAAGTCGAGGAAGCGAGCCCCTTTGAAGGCCCCAGCTTTGACCACCGCTTGCCTAAATTTGCGTGCCCATGGCTGCGAAGCCATGAGCCCAAGACACCGGATTGTCGGCCTGCGTGAAGCAGAGCGCCGGCGTAGACACAAGCTGCTCGGATGGTACTTCGGCCCGGTATTTGGCCCCCAGCTCCAAAAGGAAAGAGCCTAGCTGCAAGTATCTGCGTATCTTGGCGGCACAAGCAGGTTGCACCTGCAGCAAGGTTTGCTGCGCCACACCAACTTGCACGTAATGCTCCAGGGATGCGAGACTCGTCCAGCGACCCTGGAAACGGAGCCTGTCGACACTGCAACCTTGCTGGAAAAGGAAAGTGGCTCCTCCAGCTCGCAGGGAGGCAGGTGTCAAATGCCAGTTGTGAACCCTAAGTGCTCGGCAGACCTCCTTGAACCGACGCCTGAAGTGATACTGAGAGCTAGGCCACAACTTGCAAGTTTGCGACGAACTGCCAATGACCCAGCTAGCCCAATTGCAAGCGTGAGGGTGTTTCACCACAGCGTGCTGTAACCGCCCCAGCTGTCGCCTATTCTTAGGGTCTCTTAGGGTCAGGGTCAAGTGCGGCTGTCCTAGGGACAAGCTGTTGGGCAAACTAACATCTCGGCACTCAATCCCCAAAGCTTCGCCAGGCCGCAGCAGACCGTAGAAAGCCAACTCGAGAATGGTAGCGAAAGCAAACCAAAGTGAACGTTGCGTACTGCAACTGCTTTGCAAGGCCTTTACTCGAGAATAGATGACCATGGCAAGAAACACAGGTACAGGCAAGGGCATGCGTAGTCGACTTGGCGTCTGCTCTTCCCAGGCTCGGAGCACGAACCAAGTTTCGTTAAGCCGCCTATGCAACCTGGGCCTTATGATCTGCATGAGCAACGCTGCGTGCTTTGCTGTTTTTAAACTCCCCTTCGAGCGCTGCGAACGCATGTGCTCCACGAACTGCGCCAGCACCGAGTCAACTTCGGACGCGCTGGCAGCTTCAATGAGCCACCTTGCTGCGCTGCTGCCCACGTAACGGCACAGGGAGCGCCCAGCTTGGATGAGCCGCTTACGATAGGCTGCACTGTATTTCCCCAGCCGAAATTGCAAACCATGGCTCTGGCCCGGAAGCGTCATTAAGGTGTAATGAGATGCAACCACCAGCCTAACTTAAACAAATAAAACAAAGTGCTGCACATGAAGTCCCAAGATAAACCTAATCTGGTCACATGAACAGTCTGCGGCACATCCGGCAATAGGCACGACACAGCTGGTTGGGATAGGCACTGCCAAGCTTGGAGCGTGATTTCCATCCTTGTGGAGTTCGAGCCCCTCCTAAGACCTGGACGTGCTCATGGTCCCGACTACAACGTGCTTCAAGTGCCTCTAGCCCTGGAACGGTCCCACAAAAAACAGTGGCCTTCTGAACGAGTTTGCGTGCGCCGTTGCTGTCCGGCATTGTCAACCCATACTTGCAGAGGTCTACTTGTACCATCTGCAGGCCCTGCAAACACAGCAGCTCTTTGAAGCAAGCAAGACGCCACAAGAGCGAGCTGCTGGGGTTTTCGATTGTAAAGAAGGAACCTGCTGCATGCAGAGCTTTGCAAAGCTCGACTGTTCTGCGGCCGAGCTCGTTGGCTCTCACTTCGCTCCGAAGGGCGCCCGAACCTTCTGGCCTAGAGGGCACCCTAGTGCTCGAGTTTAGCCGCTGCAACTGGGAAAATGACGCACTCGGCACTGCAAAATGCCAAAACTGTCGAGGGAGTGAAGCATCGCGGAGGAGCTGGGTATATGTGTCATTGTCTAACAGATCATGCCGAAGACTGGGCTTGCCGCGCTGCATACGCTCAACGGGAGGAGCCATTGCGAAGTCTGTCATGCTCTTGAAATGCTTTGTCAAGTTCGCACTGCCGGCAAACACCTCACGGAATGTCCACAGCGGCTCAGCTGGGTGCCTCGGCATGAACGAAAGCTCCTCCCCGAAAACGGCATCTGCACTCAAAGCGAGGGCCCATATCCGGCTGTTCCTCTTGCGCTGCTGCACGTAGGAGGCCTGCTTACCAAACACCTGTCTAGTGACGGGCCTAGGCGCACTAGGGCTAGGGATGGGCCTGAAGCGCGAGGGATAGTCACTGGGGTTGGCGCTTGACTGGACCCAGACATTGTGTAACGTTTTTCTTCCACAAACGGACCATCCTATGCAGCTGCGCAAGATGCGGTTGAGCTGTTTCGACGAAGATCGCCCCTTTGACCACGCTCCGACGGCGACCCGACTATCTGCAAGGTTTACAAGTCTTAGAGGGGCGGTTGTTTGGTGCACAGCGGCGACCAGCTCGCGCTTTATCATCTTCAGCTCCTGGACATTAATATGCTGCTTGTGGCCAAAAGAACAACACTCCGTGGTGCTCCACGCGTGGTCGGCCATGAGTGTTTCAACTTCTTCGGGAGCCTGAGACATTGTACTTCCGGGGACTAAGCAACTATGAGCCCAATCGAGCCTTACGTGTTCACCCCTATGTTCAGCGTACCTGTACAGGGTTTGGGCTACGGGAGGCGATGTTAGGGTGGCAGCTCGCCCTCCTGCCTCTAGGCTCGCATCGGTAGCTGAAATCCTGGCAGACACTGGGCGCCGAACATTTGCGCAAGCGAACGGCAGGCAAAGGCCCACTACAAGCAGCTCTTCTCGAGCTGCGCTAGGGAGGCGTGAAGCCCGAGCTTTTGGCATGCTTGATACGTGGTTGTAGGTGTCCTGAAGGATGCTCATCAAACATCGGTTGTGCATAAGGGGATGCACGATGAGGCCGAGAAGTTGCTGTAAACAGCGCTTGCCGACTACGGGCAGGCTACAAACTTCAAGGATGAGAAAGCCAATCTGCAAGAGCTTCACAGCAGGGCACCCTACGCGTCCACTGGCGCTATCCACCTCGGTTCCCCAAGCCACGAACTTACTCTCACGGGTGAAGGCCTTTGACGATGAAGTAGGAATACGAAGCTTTGCGTACTGGGCTCTACTGCGCTCAATGATGTCAACATCCCTAAGTTTGCACTGCCCGCTGTGGCCAATGCGCTTACGAAGCTTACGGCTGGGGAATTGCTGGATGACGATATGATCGTCTATATACAACCCTTCCCAAGTGCTTGAGGCTGGGAGTGGTGCTTTGTAAGACAAAACTTCGCATGGCTGCATAGCACCGCAGTCCTGTAGAATTTCAAGGTGGGTTTGCTGTGCAATGTCCACAGCGTTTCTGTCACCCATAGCGACAACCGTAAACGCTAACAGGTACCTTTTCCCAGCCTCCCCCCCGAACTCTACAAAATCACCTCCGTCAAAAGGCTGACCAACAACATTGCGGGGGAGCCAATCTGGCCGGTGGCGGAGCAAGTAGAAATAATTTTGTAAATCATCCCCACTGCCCCTCAGCCCTTGACCCTTTGGTACGATCAGTTGCGTTAGCATGCTACCATGAGGTAATTTTGCCCAAACCAGACGTCTTTCAAGTTCATTTAGGGGCCGTCTGTCGTTTATGATGCGATCACTATGTGGCTTGTGCGGTACGGCGAACAGCCCCCCAGTGATGAGGTCTCCGTGGCAATCTCGGAGTCCCCACTCAGCAGGAATCAGTGTGGCAACGCCTGACTGTAGCAACTTGCGATACACTGCAGGCTGGTCTGCTTCCCTTACCTTAAAGCAGGCCTTGGACGCCGCCCTCGTTTCATGATCCTCAGGGATGACTGCAGCAGAGTTCTCAAAGATTTCGCGCTGCTTACCTTTCAGAAAATCGAGGGGATCTATTACGCCTGCTTGCTCTGGCAAGGACATGCGCTCTGGGCAGACATATTTTGCCTGACTTACGCTTGATGAGGGATTGGGGATTTGAGGATTATAGTGGGACAGCTTTAAACACTCAATAAATTCGCTTAATTTCTGATTGCCGCGACTTAGGGGAGAGTCATCCTTAAGGCGGCAAAAGGATTGAATTTGCTGATGCAGTGAGCCGGCGTATTCCGCATGGAGTTGAGTCCAGGGAGCGCGCGCTGCGTGCTTGGCAAGAGCTTCAAGAGCCTCCGTCTGTGCTGGAGCCCCACCTTCGTAGAAGGTAAACAACGCCCACAACACTTCAACCCATTCCCAAGCTAGCGTTCGGCCTCGTCCTCGCTGGCGCAGTCTTGCGCTCCCCGAGACTCTGGGATGCTCCAGACTCGGAAGCAAAGACGGAAAAAGCTTGCACTCCCCGTTCGGGGATGTCCTAGGCCCCGAGCTCTTCGAAGAAAGAGCTCTCACGATTTTCAAAAAACGGCTGAAGGCCCCATGGCCCTCTCGAATTTCTCTGAGCATCTCGCGACAGTACTGGTCACCAGATCTGCCGCTTGAAGCCTTTCGGTCTGAGGGATTCATGACTGGTCCTTGTCCTTGTTCTTCCCCGCGCCTTTGGGGTTTCCTTTGGTCTTGTCGTCCTCGGCTGTTGACTGCGCCCATTCCTGACGCCTGACAGCTCGTGCGTTCTTGTCCAACTCCTGCATGGACTTGAGGTAGGCTGTCACGTGCTGCAGATCTTCGGCGTCGCCGCCGAAAGTCTTCTTGCCGAAAACATCGGGGAGATGGGTGATCATCCAGGCTACCGTCCAGTCGCCGTGGTCGAGAGCGGCCTGGTGCAGGCTTCGCAGGCACAACACGGCTAGCAACGCAGCCTGCTCTACCTTCTTTTTGAGGAGGAGCTCGAGGATGGACGAGATCATATAGTGGGCCCGCTGAAGGCTCCGCTGCTTGTTCCAAGCGATCCGCCTGCCGTAGTCGCAAAGCTTGTAAGGAAGGCCGTCTTCGGCTCCGATTTCCCTCTCCAGCTCCTTGACGTACTTGCTGACCACCTTCATCGGGCGCCTCTTCATTCTGCGCCACGCCTTGTCGTAGTCGGCTACGGCTTTGGCATGACCCCTGGCTCGCGGAACACTCCCACGGCTGGAACTGGACCGGCTTTGACGCGTCTCCGAAGATCCGCTGCTGGACGTGTCCCGACTCCGCTTCTTTGTCTTCTTGTCGTGCTTCCCTTTTAGAGTCTTGACCAGCTCCAAAGTGAGCAGCGTATTCACATCGACCTTGGCGCCCTGCGCAGACACCAGCTTGGTGAAGTCGGGGAGGTTGTCCTCGCCCTTCTTGCTGCTGCTGCTGCTGCTGCGAGCTGCAGTCTCTCTCAGCAACTTGAACTTGTGCTTCTTGCTGCCCTTGGTTGAGCTGCCGCCTGCGCTGCCTTTGGACGTAGGCTCGTCGAGCCATCCTTTTTTCAGCTTCTGCATCAATTCGCCAAAGCCCTCTGCTGACGACTGGTCGTCCGAGCCTGACTCGCTGACTGCTTCGTCTGCTGCAGCTGCCTTGTTGGGCCGTCTTCGGCGAGGAGGCTCCTCTGAAGCCGTCGCGTAAACAAGCTCCTCGTCTGAACTGATCATCGAGCGAGCCTTGGTCAGCAAACGATCTTCTTCCGCTTCCAGGCCCAAATAGGCCGCACTGCAGCCCAGGCGGAGCTGATCCGCGCGGACTTTGACGAGAGTGAACAAAGCATTGCCGGTCGACAGCGTTGTTACACCGTGCTCCTCTGCTTCGGACTCGGTGATCGCGACGATGACTTGTAAATGTTCGGACTTGACACATGCGACCAGACATTCCCTCCATAGAGGCTCTTCCCACGCAGAGCTCAAAAGGAGAAATCCTCTTTGTCCGGTTTTCAGTGCCATATCACAAGCGATGAGTGCTTCGAACGTTGTCTCATTGACCCTCTCTACTAGGCACTCCCCCCGAACCGAAAAGCTCCGGAGACAAGCTGCCAACATGAAGGTCATTTTTAACTTTTCCTTATTTGGGATTAGGAGTTGTTCGGGTGTTAGGGCCCAGGGGAAGTTTTGTGCGCCTGGGCAGGAGATGCGAGAAAGGGGTCTCGCAAACATGCTGCTCCGCTCGGTGGTGGGAGAGGCTCCGACGACGAAGATTCGCACTTAGGGTTTACGGTTTAGGGTTTAGGGTTTGGGGTTTAGGGTTTAGGGTTTAGGGTTTAGGGGGACTTGCTTCTTCGTTCTTCTTAAGGGAAGTAGGCAAGTACATAGGTGACCCTTAAGCCTTTATTCAGCTCTGAACCGAAAGAGTGGCCAAATCGGGAAATAGTGGGGGCAATATATTTCAAGTTAGGTCTTGAGGAGGCTGTTACGGCATGGGCGCCGCGCATCAGGTTTCGGGCTTGGGCTTGAGGTCCGGTCAAGAGAGAGGTTCAGGGTTTAGGGTTTCGGGTTTAGGGTTTAGGGTTCAGGTTGAGGGTTTAGGGTTTATTTTAAGCAGAAGGTGTAAGGCCGAAACCCTAAATCAGTCCAAATCAGTCCTTCAAGCCTAGCACCCCATAATCGTACTTGTGGAAGGGATATCACCGAGGCCTGCCAACACCAAGGTCAGGGATCAACACATGAGCTCCTGGCTAATCTTGCCCTTGCTCTTACCTAGGGTTTAGGGTTTAGGGTTTAGGGTTTAGGGTTTAGGGTTTTTAGTAATAACCCTACAGGGTCCCTGGTTGACGTAATTACATAGGGGTTGACTCGACCCGGCCTCAGACTGGCAGTGGGGGGTTTCGGGTTCGGAACAGGTGCACCCTAGACCCTAAACCCGAAACCCCTAAACCCTAAACCCTAAACCCTAAACCCTAAACCCTAAACCCCTAAACCCTAAACCCTAAACCCTAAACCCCAAGCCCTGATACCCTCAAGCCTTGGAGTCCTAAAGTGGCCAGATCCATCTGCCAGGCCTACGAACTCCTTGCCTCGCCATTGAGGTGTGGAGGGCCTTCGGTTTGCAGGGTTTAGGGTTTAGGGTTTAGGGTTTAGGGTTTAGGGTTTAGGGTTTAGGGTTTAGGGTTTAGGGTTTAGGGTTTAGGGTTTAGGGTTTAGGGTTTAGGGTTTAGGTTTGGGGTTTGGGGTTTGGGGTTTACGGTTTTTGGGTTTAGGGTTTAGGGTGTTTTGCCAAACAATGAATTCCTCCGCCACCCCATCCCCCTCGCCCCCCACCCGGCTTTCGCGATCCTAGGATGCCTGGACACAACAGACCTGAGCTGTTGCACTAAGATTTGGGATGTCCCCCTTATACGAGCAGTCTTTAATGGGACCCTCAGTTCTATTCCCAATTAAGGCCTGTTAGTATAAGGGAAAGCATCCCAAACTAAGATTGTTTAGGGTGTAGGGCTTACGATGGCTGTCGGCAGGGTGTAGGAGGATAGTCAGGAGTGTCCTTCTTCCTCTGTTAGGAGCCAGATTCTCTTTTAACGCCATCTTTCTCATTCTGCGATACTTCCGAAATTAGGGGTACCTTATTGGAGGCCTTATTCTAAGGGAATCCCACTATTTGGGGGACTGTGTGAGGGGCCCCTTATTCTAACCCTAAACCCTAAACCCCAAACCCTAAACCCATTTGGGAACCTGGTGCAGGGTTGAGGTTTCGCCGATATCCCGCTACTCCCCAAGTCCTGAGATGTTATAGAGCCTTCTTGGGGTTTAGGGTTTAGGGTTTAGGGTTTAGGATTTACGGTTTTGGGTTTTGGGCTTAGGGTTCACGGTTTAGGGTTGCGGGCTCCTCGAGCAAGCTTAGACAGATCAAGCCGCGGACTAGGACGCCCAAGCGTGCCCTTTTGTTCCCTGCCTGATTTTGGGATCCCGTAAGTTTCAAAAGCCTGTTAAGCCGCCCTTCTCCTGCTAGGTAGGTTTAAGGTAGGTTCTGGGGCAACATAGTTCTGGGTTCTAAACCCCTAACCCTTACTTACACCCTAAACCTGAATCACCCCCTAAACCTTACTTACCCCTAAACCTTAATTACACCCTTCACCTAAACCCCTAACCTTTAATTACACCCTTACCCCCTCAGCCTGAATTAATTACCCCGAAAACCTTAACTACACCCTATACCATGGAGGATCCTCATCAAGATCCAGGCCAAAGCCAGCGCTCAAGAGATCGAGAACCAGCGCACGGACAAGTCGAGCTGGAACAACGACCCTAGGCTGTTCAGTAAACTGTAGGCCCTATTGCTAGTTTAGGGTTAAAAACCCTAAACCCTAAACCCTAAACCCTAAACCCTAAACCCTAAACCCTAAACCCTAAACCCTAAACCGGGTTTAGGGTTCAGTAGTATACATTTCTTACGACCGCTGGCGCACGTGGGGAAGGCTCGGGGGGGTCTTGGCAGCCAGCTCTTTCCCTTGATTTGGTTCAAGGTTCCCTTATAAAGTAATGAACCAACCCCAAAGAAGGGTGCCCTAAACCCTAAACCCTAAACCCTAAACCCTAAACCCTAAACCCTAAACCCTGTTAGAATAAGAATATGGTTACTGGGCTGCCAAGGGGGTTTAAGGTTTCAGCATTGAGTTCGACCGACCCCAGGCCCTAGGCATGAGAAGGCTACGCGAAGACCCCCTATGGACCCTAAATGGGGTGTACGAAGATGGACCCCTCCCCTTATCATAAGCACCTTAGCAAGGTACCTTTTCGGAAACCCTAAACCCTAAACCCTAAAGTAGACCCACATAGTAGGATTCACTGATAATAAGGAAACACGAGTTTCGGAAACCACCGCATCAGGGCTTTCTGGAACGGAGAGAATGTCGCTCCTGCGCAGGCACGATGGTCTCTGCGAAGAGAAGCTGTGTGACTGCTAACCCTAAACCCTAAACCCTAGACCCTAGACCCTAGACCCTAAACCCTAAACCCTAAACCCTTATTCGATGTGTCCATGGCCTGTGGCTCTTGTGCTGAGAGGCTGAGCTAAGGCCAAGGCAGTCTCAAGCCTCTCTTGCACCAATGCAGCCAATGCATGAGCCTAGGTACTTAGAATTGAACCCTAAACCCGAAGCCCTAAACCCTAAACCCTGAACCCTAAACCTAAAACACAATGACTCTGATAAATACCCCCTTAGGGCCCCTAAACATGATCTGAATGATTCTGACATCTCCTAGATCCAGTTTGAACCTACTGCTTCTTCGTACCTTCTAGAATCCCTTACGGGGTTTCTATCAGGGGTTTAGGGTTTAGGGTTTGGGGTTTAGGGTTTAGGGTTTAGGGTTTGGGGTTTAGGGTTTAGAGGGGGGGGCTTTCAGGCACCTAAATCCTTCCTTCCCGACTCGGAGCCAGAAGCGTTGAGCCAAGGACCAGCTCCTGAAGGAGGAGAGGGCCCGAAGTTCAGGCTGGAGGGTGCAAATCACTTTTGGGTTTAGGGTTTTAGGGTTTTAGGGTTTTAGGGTTTTAGGGTTTTAGGGTTTTAGGGTTTTAGGGTTTTAGGGTTTTAGG
>CAJNDS010002657.1:1177500-1186732 GCA_905221605.1 Symbiodinium natans
GCCGGGCCACAGAAGCCTGGACCAAAGCCTGAGGCCTAAAAGCCTCAACGCCGAGCGCCTTGACACTCCCCCACCTTGAACTTGAAACCCTAAAGCTTGAGCTTCAAACCCTCAACCCTAAACCCTAAACCCTAAACCCTAAACCCTAAACCCTAATCCCCGAGACCCCTAAACCATAAACCCTGAAAATTTCCCCCCAAAACCCCCCAGACCCCTCAGGGTTGAGCAGTGGTTGCAGGACGGTGGGCGGCTGCGTATGGACCAAAGAGGCCGGTTTCACGATGTTCTTTTTTAGGTAGGGTGCGGGGTTTAGGGTCTAGGGTTTAGGGTTTAGGGTTTAGGGTTTAGGGTTTAGGGTTTTAGGGTTTTAGGGTTTAGGGCTTAGGGTATTAGGAATACGGGTTTAGGGTTTAGGGCCGCGGTTGGGATTTTGGCGGCTGAGGTTCAAATGGCCTAGGGTTTGTTGGAGCCTGGGTAGTTCTGAACCAGATAAAGTTGGGGGGTGTCAACTATAATATCAAATAAGCTCATACCCTAAACCCTAAACCCTGGAGCCTAAACGCTAAACCCTAAACCTTAAAGCCTCTTTGACCCGAGATTTTTTGAGGGCTTGGATGTTGAGGCTGCAAGGTTCTACCCCTAAAGAGCCGGAGTGATGGTCGCAGAGGTGACATGGGATGACCCCGAGACATTCATGCCCTTACATAGCCCCTTGAAGCCTAGCCCCTTGAAGCCCCTAGGCTGCATAGACCCCCTGGCTCTTACTTGAGAGTGGGGGAATGAGGTACCCTATACAATCCCTTAATGGGTATATATCGGGGGGATATAGGGTACCGGAGTCCCGCATTCCCTGCTAAGAGCCAGCCAGTAACAGCTGCCACGGCCCTCTCTTTGGACAGGATCTGGAGAGGGATCCTACATACTGGGAGGGCTTCACGCCCACTTACTGGGAGAAGCAGAAATCGTCCCTTGGCTTTGGGTTTAGGGTTTAGGGCTTAAGGGTTTAAGGGTTTAGGGAGACTTCAACCCCGGGCCCAAAGCCCAAATTATTGGGCACAGGATTCGGGTTGCATCAGGGTTTGGGGATCTGGAATCGTAGGGTTGTTTGGGTTTAGGGCTCCATTCCCAGATCCCTTCCCCCTGATATTCGGACACCGGTCTAAGAAAGTCACCGTGATATTCATTCTTGTCTTGAAGGCTTTGGGCATGTTCCCCAAGCACCTCCCCCAAGTGCCCCACAAGCCTTCAGCCTTGAAGAGGCCTTGAAATGGAGAGGCGGGGGTTTGCCCTTCACCTTCGATCCAGCACCCTGAACCTGTAAACAAGCCCGAGGGGCGGGGGGGGGGGGGGGTTTGGCCTCTCAGCCCCGAACCCTAAACCCTAAACCCTAAACCCTAAGCCCTAAACCCTAAACCCTAAACCCTAAACCCTAAACCCTAAACCCTAAACCCTAAACCCTAAACCCTAAACCCTAAACCCTAAACCCTAACCTTTTCCCCGAACGCAAAATCGGGCCAAGGGCGGCTTCCTGACGCAAAGGGGACGCTGCGCCTGTCAGGGGTCTGGGTTTTGCGATTCAGGGTCCCCCTCCTTCAGCCCTACACCCTGAGACCTTTCCAACCCGAGAACGGTGGAAGTGTGTTTAGGGTTTAGGGTTTAGCGTTTAGGGTTTAGGGTTTGGGAGTAGGGCCTAGTCGGCGTCATTATCGTCGTCGTAGTCGTCATCAGCAGTCGTAGTAGTCTTAACTTCAAGTCGCTGGCACCTGATTTTCCTGACCAAGTTATATGGTAATTACCCTACTGTAAGAACCCTAAACCCTTAGGTTTAGTGTTTAGAGTCTGATAGGTATGTAGTGTTACAGGAGTCAGTGGAGACGTCTACTTTCTAGATCATCCCAGGGGTTTTGCTGTGGGCTGCGCGGTGATAGCCATGTGCGGTGATCCCTTGCAGCCCCCACCCCCATTTTTTAACGCACGGGAGCGACAGGACTGCCCAAAAGCCCAAAGCGTGGAGGCGAAACCCGAAACCATTGAACCTTGAGGTTTAAACCCTTGGGCAGCTTCGCGAAATTGCGCTCCCTCTTAAGGTAAAAGTAACTGTAAGGCTCCGGATGACGCTGGGAACCGCCAAAGGGGACCATAATCTAGACTACACCCTAAACCCTAAACCCTAAACCCTAAACCCTAAACCCTAAACCCTAAACCCTAAACCCTAAACCCTAAACCCTAAACACCTGCAGCCTGAAGCCCCGAAAGACAAGCTTGAGCAGTGCTCCCGCTCTCGCAGCAACCCAAAGAGCCCAATGCCCCTTAAGTAAGGGTTCAGGGTTCAGGGTTCAGGGTTCAGGGTTTAGGCTTTAGGCTTTAGGCTTTAGGCTTTAGGCTTTAGGCTTTAGGCTTTAGGCTTTAGGCTTTAGGAGTTTTATATATAGGGATCCTTAATGAGATCCAAGGTCTCTTGCCTTAATTCAGGGGCATTGGGCTCGCAGCAAGAGCCTCAAAGTGGCAGGCTCCCAACTTGTTTAGTTCACCTCTCGGGGCCCGCGTGCCCTCAACCTGAAGCTTGTCATGTAGGGTTGGAATGCTTTTGGGGCTTTGAACTCTTGGGGTTTAGGGTTTAGGGTTTAGGGTTTAGGGTTTAGGGTTTAGGGTTTAGGGTTTAGGGTTTAGGGTTTAGGGTTTCGGGTTTCGGGTTTCGGGTTTAGGGTTTAGGGTTTAGGGTTTTGGTCCTGGTAAACCCTAAACCCCGAAAACGCTCAAGCAAACTTGCTGAATTTGCGCGGATCAGGCTGGGGGCTTGGTCCTTGATGTTCTAGGACCCGGAGTAAGCCCTTATTTCCATTTTTTTACGGGCTTAGGTTCTCTTATAAACCCCTTTTACACCAAAAAGGGCACCATGTTTATTCCTAGGTTACTCCTGGGTCTAGATGTTCCAGTTGACTTGTGAGGCTGCTGGGTGGCGCCAGTCGTGCCATCCTTTGCCCGCGATCATCAAAAAGTCCGAAAGGCTCTCGCCGTAAACCCCATACTCTACAATCCCAAACCCTAGAACCCTATTTACCCTGTAAACCCCTGTAAACCTCAAACCCTCAACCAACCAGTAAGTTGAGAGGCCGCCACCTCTCAAGCCTTCAGAGCAGGAGCAGTATGGCCCTGGCTCCTCGTGCACACGCTTCGGAGGTGAGAGAGGAGGAGGTGTGGGAGCGTTCAGGGTTTAGAGGTTAGGCTTTATGGAGGTTTCTGTCTCTCTCTCGCTCTCTCTCTCTCTCTCTTTTTTGTTGGGGGGGGAGAGGAGCTCTGGATGTGACTTGCTGTCACATCTGGAATGCGCAGCTTGGGTTGCAGGGGTTGGGTAGTGGGGAGGTACAGAGCTTAGTCAGGGCATAGGGACTTAAGTTTCTGCCACCACAGGATTTCACACATGTCGCCTTTAACCCTAAATCCGAAACCCTAAACCCCTGAGTTAAGACGTCAGGAAGAGAGTTGATCCTGGTAGAAGGGCTTTGCTGGGATTGGGCGCCCCTGATATTCAATTTTCAGGGGGGATTTGTGGCTTTGGGTAGCCATAGCTATGCCTGCGACGCACCACCATCACCACCACTACCATGGTGGGGTCTTTCGGGTTTAGGGTTTAGGGTTTAGGGCTTAGGGTTTAGGGTTTAGGGCCCAGAGGCAGTCAAAGGCTTTTCAGCCGTCCCTGGAATTCTGCCAGTTCGAGAGAGAAGCCCCTGACAGGACTTCATGGCGAGTAAAGTCTCATCGTTTGCTAGGAGCGAGAGTAGGCCCTTATTCCTTGTTTTTAGCGTCCAGGTTCCCTCATAAGCCCCTTGAAACAAACAAAAAAGGGGCACCCCTTTTTTATTCGTAGGTTGCTCTTAAACCCTAAACCCTAAACCCTAAACCCTAAACCCTAAACCCTAAACCCTGGTCTAGTTTGGGTTCAGCAGGAGGCAGTGGCTGCTGCCCTGGCAGACACCGCGCCAGCTCGCGAGCACGCGGCCCTGATTCTGACCCTAAACCCTAAACCCTAAACCCTAAACCCTAAACACGATTCTGCTTCCGTCCGGGGGTCGGGTGGGCCCTTCAAGTCGGTATGCAGAATTCGGGTCACGTCTTGGGTTCCCTGTACCTGTACCATACGGCACCCTATACTAAGGACCCACCCACCCTTCTCGGCTTGAGATGGGGCGGGATTCATGGGTTTTTCTATACATGAGGCGTTTCCGTATAGATTTCAGGGGTTTTCCGTGGATTTCAGGGGGCTTTCCGTAGATCAAGGGTTTTCCGTGGGAGTTTCCCGTATTTCGGCTTTCCGTGGAATTATAGGTGCAATGTTTCGAATTTGAGGTGCGTTCAAGGCATCGCAGAGCAGAAACCCTTTCCGTGACCTTTCCGCGCCAGCTCAAATTATGGATGTTTACGGTTTTGTTTTACGGTTTTTATGGTTTTTTCATGGTTTTTTCTGGGCGTTTTTGCGTGGATTCTTTCCGTAGGGGCTCTTGGTAAGGCCACGGAAACCCTAAATCAACAAGTTTACGGGCGAAGTACGGGTTTTTATGGGTGAATTACGGGGTTTTACGGGCGTTTGGGGTGCTATTGCCGATCCCAACTGGAAAAAAACAGTCCAACATGCAACTGTAGTGGCACCCTCAACCCTAAACACCCTCACTACAAACCCTCAACCCTAAAAACCCTCACTGAAAACCCTCAACCCTAAAAACCCTCAACCCTAAAAACCCTCAACCCTAAAATCCCTCCTAAAAACCCTCAACCTAAAAACCCTTAACCCTAAACACCCTCAACCCTAAACACCCTCAACCCTAAAAGTCCTCAACCCCAAGCACCCTCAACCCTAAAAACTCTCAATCCAAAACAGGGCTTCGGGAAAGGTTTGATTGTGGGTCGGATTTGACAGTTGGGTTCACCCAAGCATTCCTGTGTTCCTTCTCTAAACCCAAAACCCTGCAACCTCTGGAAGGGGACAAAGGTTCAGGCTCCGCGATAAGCTTGGTGCTTGGTGGGTTGTATATTTGTTTACATTTTTATACCGAATTCTCATGTCCCCGATTTGGCAATTACGGACGTTTCCAGTAAACTCTTCATACCCCCCGATCTCGGAATTACGGGCGTTTCCAGTAAAATCCTAATCCTCCCCGATCTCGGAATTACGGGCGTTTCCAGTCAAATCCTAATCCTCCCCGATTTCGGAACTACGGGCGTTTCCCGAATTACGGGCGTTTGCTTTTTTTACGAGCGTTTCCTAAAATTTTTCCAAACAACCAAACATAAAAGGGTCGTTTGGAGACCCAGGTAGGGGTTAGGGTTTAGGGTTTTGGGTTTATAGTGTTTAGGACTTATTGTTTAGGGTTCATAAGACCTACCCTATAATTCCTTAAGCCTGAAGCCACAGCATAGACCTGAACTCCGAATTGAATGAAGTTCTTGAGGCTTCCTCCGGTGGACAGCGATCGGGACAGAGGTGGGCCATCGTCTAGGCCCTAAACCCTAAACCCTGGATTCTAAACCCTCTAAACCCTCTAAACCCTAAGAAACCCTTAACTTAGCCGAATTGGGGATTATAGGGGTTGGGGACCGAAGAGTCATTCAAAGGGTCAATGAAGCCCCAAAGCCCTTAAGACCTCGAGGTTCCTATACTGCTTCTCCTCGCCGGAGGGGTTGGTTTAGGGCGTAGGGTTGGGGTTTGGGGTTTAGGGTTTAGGGTTTAGGGTTTGGGGTTTAGGGTTTAGGGTTTAGGGTTTGGGGTTTAGGGTTGAGGGTGTAGGGTTTAGGGTTTAGGGTTTATTCGGTTCATCTAATGCCCTGCTTTAGATAGCTGAAAGAGTCGTTGCAAAACCTCAGGCGCCTCGCAGAGGAGGTGTGGGGTTTGGGATCCAGGGGGTTTCGCCACGTCTGACCTCGGAGTCTTCCAGGTACCAGGATGGGCTATTAGGCCTTAAAATCCCCACAATGAACCCTATAAAGGGCCTTTTAAGGGATTATAGGGAATAGTAGCCCATCCTGGTAGTTCTCTAAATGAGGGTCTCCTTTTCGCGTCCTACATACAGTACGGAACCCTTCTAATCAGGACCCTCCAAAAGGGACCCTACTCTAGAGAACTGCCCATATTGGCTGCTTCTTGAAGCAGGTTTACCTTGTCAGATGACCTTAACCTCGGAGCCCAATCCTGTAATGAATTTGGGTTGGTAATGGCACCCGACCTGAACCCTAAACCCGAAACCCTAAAACCCTACAATTCTAAACCCCTTGGAGGTTGGGGTTTTGGCAAAGTGGGCCTGCTTTCTTAATTCAGAATAATCATCATTTTTATATTTATCCATATGGTGTAGATGGCTTTTTTCGAGCCTCAAGACGAAGTAGAGAATTGCTACACCTGAAGGACCCCAAACTAGGGGGGGACATCAGATTTAGGCACCCCAAAAGAGCGGGCGGGTTAAAGTCATCTGATAGGGGCATGGGGCCACGGGGCCATGGGAAACGTGCATGGGGGGAAGGGGTGTGTGGGTGGTGGCAGCCATGTGGGATCCTGGGGTCATGAGCTGGAGCCGGGGTCGAGGGCATGGAGCCGGGGTCGAGACCCCCACGTCTCTTCCTCCTAAACCCTAACCCGACCCGTTAAACCCTGAGCCCTAAACCCTAAACCCTAAGCCCTAAACGCCCACATACACGGCCTTCGAGAGTCCTAGCCTAAGCCGCTCCATGCAAAGGCAACTTTGGCAAAAGGGGGCAAGATTCGTCTGCCAAAAAACCCTGGAAGATGCCCCTAAATTTGGGATGTTCCCCCTGACACTAACAGTCCTTAACAAGGATTATAGTACTATTCTGATCCCTCTTCAGGACTGTTCGAAAAAAGGGGGAACATCCCAACCCTAAATCTTAAACTCTGGGCCCTAAACCTTATAAACCCTAAACCCTTAACCCTAAACCCTAAACCCTAAACCCTAAACAACAGCCAGGGCCAGAAGAAGCGGGGCCAGAAGAGGCTGTCCAAGCAGCTGACAGGCCTGTGCCCCTAAACCCCACACCCTAAACCCTAAACCCTAAACCCTAAAACCTAAACCCTAAACCCTAAACCCTAAACCCTAAACCCTAACCCCAAACCCAAAACCCGGAGCCCTTCTAGACGCTTGAGGCGCTTAAGCCTTAAAGCCTGTTTAGGGTTTCGGTTTTCGGGTTTGCAGGGGGACCAAGCAATGGCCCGTAGTCCATCTTTTTTTACGGGGTGTTGGGTGCTCTTGTGAAGGGTGAGGTTCCCTCCGCGCAAGTCTACTTAGGCATAAAGTGAGAGGTACTCTACCTGCTTCATCCTCGAGGTTTCTGAGGAACCTAGGTACCCAATGCGGGTTTAGGGTTTAGGGTTAGGGTTTAGGGCTTGGGGCTTAGAATTAGGATTTCGGGTTTAGGGCCGTTTAGGCATAGGGCTTAGGGCTTAGGGCTCAGGGCTCAGGGCTTAGGGCTCAGGGCTCAGGGCTCAGGGCTCAGGGCTCAGGGCTCAGGGCTTAGGGCTTAGGTCTTGGGTTGGGGCTTGGGGCTTGGGGCTTGGGGCTTAGGGCTTAGGGCTTAGGGTTTAGGGTTTAGGGTTTAGGGTTAAGGTTGTTATTCAACCCTGGAAAGGTCCGACATGCTTTGCTGGTTCTTCGTCTGGAAGTAGGGTTTGGGGTTTAGGGTTTGGGGTTTGGGGTTTAGGGTTTAGGGTTTAGGGTTCAGGGTTTAGGGTTTAGGGTTTAGGGTTTAGGGTTTTAAGGTTCCTAAGGTAGCAGGCTTTGAAGTTGAGCGCCACCCACGGTGACGCGCACTGAAAAGGCCTTCAAACGATCTGGCTCTTGAAAATCGAACAGAGAACGGTAGCCAGACATGCGGCCAATTTCTTTGTTACTCGTGACGTCTTTCTGCATACAAGGTTCCTAACTCCCTAGTAAGTTCAGAGATGGGTTGATCTTCCCTGGTCCCTAAACCCTAGCCCTAAACCCTAAAACCTAATTCGCCCTGAACCCTAAACCTTATAAACCCAGAGTTCAAAATTCAATCTTGAACCAGAACCCTTGCGATCGCAAGCCACACATCTACACCCGCTCGCATGAATAGTTGGGCTTTCGGGTCAATCACATTTGCCGGGGTTTAGGGGTTTAGGGGTGTAGGGTTTGCTGTTTTTTTCAGGGGTCAAGTTCCCTGACGAACCCAAGTCATCGAAAAAGTGCCATTTTCCTCGCGGGTTGCTATGGGGCTTAACCCTAAACCCTAAACCCTAAACCCTAAACCCTATGGTGTAAGATACTCGAGCCGCCAGGCACATGGCCGCAGCATCGGCTGAGAATGAGGTCGAGAAGGTGCAAATGACATCATGGGAGGCTGGGTGCAGGGGTTTAGGGTTTAGGGTTTAGGGTTTAGGGTTTGGGGTTTAGGGTTTAGGGTTTAGGGTTTAGGGCTTCGGGTGTACTTGGAGGTTCAGGGTACTTATAACCCCAATTCCAACTGTGCTTATAAGCCTCCTAAGTCCCCTAAGTCCCCTAAGTCCTCTAAGTAGTAGGTTTTCAGTAGACTTGTAATTGGGGTTATGAATACCCATGAACCTCCAAGTAGGGGTTAGGGTTTCGGATTTAGGGTTGGGGGACCCCTGGGTCTTGTGCCCCAAGCACTCCGGCCGCACATTCCTGATGCAAACAAGGCCCTCTAGGTTAGGGTTTAGGGTTTAGGGTTTCAGGTTTAGGGTTTAGGGTGTAGTGTTTAGGGTTTAGGGTTTAGGATTCCTAGACTTTAAAACCTTGATTGGCCATGGATCAAACGTGCACATGCAGCCCAAATCATGCTGACCCGATGCATTGACACATTTGAGCTTTAAAGGTTTAGGGTTTAGGGTTTAGGGAGCATAAACTTGTGCCTTCCAAAAGCAGAGGCCGACGAGGAAGGACACTCAAGGGTGTGTGCTTGCACCAGCAGGCAGAACAGGAAAAGCCAGCCCCAGCTTGCGGCAAGAAGGCTTAGAACCGTCTTTTGGCATTTGGTAACCCTAAACCCTAAACCCTAAACCCTAAACCCTAAACCCTAAACCCTAAACCCTAAGTGATCCATTCTCAGCCCCCAAGTTCAGTGCTAGCTTGCAAGCGGACTGCTGCGAGACCCAACTAGCTGCAAATGGCTGGTCCATAACGGGCAAAAGGTTGACGACCCCTCCTTTCCAATCTAAACCTAAACCCTAAACCCTAAACCCTAAAAC
>CAJNDS010002658.1:0-30822 GCA_905221605.1 Symbiodinium natans
CCGCAAATGTTGTTCCTACCCTTTTCCGTTGTGTGTGGTATTTGCAGGACTTTTGCAGGGTGCCAAGGGGATCCCGGCAAATTTTGACCCGCAAATGTTGTTCCTACCCTTTTGCGTTTTGTGTGGTATTTGCAGGACTTCTGCAGGGTGCCAAGGGAATCCCGGCAAATTTTGACCCGCAAATGTTGTTCCTACACTATTCCGATTTGTGTGGCATTTGCAGGGCTTTTGCAGGGTGCCAAGGGGATCCCGGCAAATTTTGACCCGCAAATGTTGTTCCTACCCTTTTTCGTTTTGTGTGGTATTTGCAGGACTTTTGCAGGGTGCCAAGGGAATCCCGGCAAATTTTGACCCGCAAATCTTGTTCCTACCCTATTCCCGTTTGTGTGGCATTTTGGCAGGACTTTTGCAGGTGCCAAGGGGAATTCCCGGCAAATTTTGACCCGCAAATGTTTTTCTACCCTTTTCGCGTTTGGTGGGTAGTTGCAGGACTTTTGCAGGGTGCCAAGGGGATCCCTGCAAATTTTGACCCGCAAATGTTGTTCCTACCCTTTTCCGTTTTGTGTGGTATTTGCAGGACATTTGCAGGGTGCCAAGGGGATCCCGGCAAATTTTGACCCGCAAATGTTGTTCCTACCCTTTTCCGTTTTGTGTGGTATTTGCAGGACTTTTGCAGGGTGCCAAGGGGATCCCGGCAAATTTTTACCCGCAAATGTTGTTCCTACCCTTTTCCGTTTTGTGTGGTATTTGCAGGACTTTTGCAGGGTGCCAAGGGGATCCCGGCAAATTTTGACCCGCAAATGTTGTTCCTTTTGTGTGGCATTTGCAGGACTTTTGCAGGGTGCCAAGGGGATCCCGGTCTCCTGTCTTCATTTCTCCTCCATGATTTTCATTGCTGTTCCCATGAAAATTGCTTCCTTTTGATCTCTCCTCTCTCCTTTCTCTCTCCCTTCTCTTCTCTTGTTCTCTTTTGAATCTCAAAATCACACCAAAGGAAGCTTCTTTTCCTTATTGAATGAAAAAGAAAAACAAGAAAAGAGATAGGTAAAGACACGGAAGAGCTCCACTGCCTATTGTTTCATTCCCTTTCCTCTCTTTCTATGTGTTGTTTCCTTGTCGTTTCAGAAAGCTAGCAAAATAAGGGCAAGGGGGCTTCCTGAAGAGGAGAGAGGGCACCTATTTTTTTAATTGTAGAGGGGAAAGCGAGAGACAAGGAAGGGAGAGATGATAGATAAAGAAGAGTGCTATCCGTCTCCTTGTTTCTTGTGTCTTCTCTTCTTTTCAGTTCATCATATTCCTTTTTTCGGCCTGTCTCTTCTGCTCTTTTCCTTACCCTTCTCCTTTTCAAGTTCTTTCTTTTTAGTTTTTCTGTTTCGAAAAGAAAGAGGGAAGGGAGAGAGAAGGGCGAGAGGATAGATAAAGAAGAGTGCCATCTTCTTTGCGCCTTGTTTTGTCTCTCCATCTTCTTTGTTCATCTCTCTTCTATTCTTTTCTTGGCTCTTCCCATTAGAATTGTGTTCCTTTTATCTCTGCTCTCTCCTTCTCTTTCCCTTGTCTTCTCCTGTTCCCCTTTAAATGACAAAAACACAAGAAAGGAAGAAGAGGGGAATGGAGGCCCTTTTCCTGTATTCTCCTGTTGCAATGAATAAGGAAAAGAGCATAGGAGATAAGGAAGGGAATTGAAAAGAAAATGGGCGATCGGGTGTCCTTTTTGCTAGTTTTCTGCATCTTCAAGGAAGAAAAAAGGACACCCGCCCAAGAAGGAAAAGTAACTTAAGAGATAGGGAGGAAATTGAAGAGCTCCTCTCTTTACCTAGTCATTCCCTGTCCTCTCTTCTTATCTGTTGTTTGTCTTATTCGCTTCAAAAAGCAAAATAAGGGAAAGGCGATTTCCTGAAGAGGAAGAAGGGCGCCTACCTGTGAATAGCAAGATTGATTTTTTCTAATTAGGGAGAGACTTGCCCCGCCTGAGCCTCCCTGGCCTGCTTGTTGTGGCCACATACAGTTGCGCTTCCAGCAAAATGGCATCCTTGTTATCTCGTCTCACTTCTCTTTCCCTTCTCTCCTTCTGTTTCCTTTTGACTGATAAACCACAAGAAAGGAACTTGTGTGATAAGGCAGTGGAAGGGTAAGCAGAGGGTGACTCCTGGCGCGTGGACCGGTCCATACTTCATCATACCCCTCCTCTCGGCCTATCTCTTCTGTTCCTTTCCTTACCCTTCTCCTTCTCATAGTTCTTCCTTTTTGTTTTCTTATTTCGAAAAGAAAGAGGGAAGGGAGAGAGAAGGGAGAGAGGATAGATAAAGAAGAGTGCCATCTTCTCTGCGCCTTGTTTTGTCTCTCCCACTTCTCTATTCATCTCTCTTCTATTCTTGTCTTTGCTCTTCCCATTAACAATGCAATCCTTTTGTCTCTCCTCTCTCCTTCTCTCTCCCTTCTCTTCTCCTGTTCCCCTTTAAATGACAAAAGCGCAAGAAAGGAAGAACAAGAGGGGAATGGAGGCCATGTTCCTTTCTTTTCCAATGGATGGGGAAAGCGAGCGGGGTTGGCTCCTTGTCCGTAGACCCTCCCCATGCTGCAGCAAATCCCTCCTCTCGCCCTATCGCCTCTGTTCTTTTCCTTGTTCCCAAACGGAAAAAGAAAACGGGTTCCTTTACATGTTCATTGTTCTTCCTTTTGTTTTTATTTGAAAGGGAAAGATAAGAAAGAGAGGAAAGAAGAAAACGAGCACCATCTTCTCTTTGCCTGATTTTGCACCTCCCTCTCCTGTCTTCATTTCTCTTCCATGATTTTCATTGCTCTTCCCATGAAAATTGCTTCCTTTTGATCTCTCCTCTCTCCTTTCTCTCTCCCTTCTCTTCTCTTGTTCTCTTTTAAATCTCAAAATCACACCAAAGGAAGCTTCTTTTCCTTATTGAATGAAAAAGAAAAAGAAGAAAAGAGATAGGTAAAGACACTGAAGAGCTCCACTGCCTATTGTTTCATTCCCTTTCCTCTCTTTCTATGTGTTGTTTTCCTTGTCGTTTCAGAAAGCTAGCAAAATAAGGGCAAGGGGGCTTCCTGAAGAGGAGAGGGCACCTATTTGTTTTAATTATAGAGGGAAAAGCGAGAGACAAGGAAGGGAGAGATGATAGATAAAGAAGAGTGCTATCCGTCTCCTTGTTTCTTGTGTCTTCTCTTCTTTTCAGTACCCCTCCAGAAAATTCAAATGGCCTCCTTGTTGTCTCTCCTCTCTCACTTCCCTTGCCCTTCTCTCCTTCTGTTACATTTTAACTAATAAAACACAAGAAAGGAACTTGTATGATAAAGCAGTGGAAGGGTAAGCAGAGGGTGACTCCTTGCGCGTGGACCTTGCCCATACTTCATCATATCCCTCTTTTCGGCCTGTCTCTTCTGCTCTTTTCCTTACCCTTCTCCTTTTCAAGTTCTTCCTTTTTAGTTTTTCTGTTTCGAAAAGAAAGAGGGAAGGGAGAGGGAAGGGAGAGAGGATAGATAAAGAAGAGTGCCATCTTCTTTGCGCCTTGTTTTGTCTCTCCATCTTCTTTGTTCATCTCTCTTCTATTCTTTTCTTGGCTCTTCCCATTAAAATTGTGTTCCTTTTATCTCTCCTCTCTCCTTCTCTTTCCCTTCTCTTCTCCTGTTCCCCTTTAAATGACAAAAACACAAGAAAGGAAGAACAAGAGGGGAATGGAGGCCCTTTTCCTGTATTCTCCTGTAAAGAAAAGAGGATAGGAGATAAGGAAGGGAATTGAGGAGCTCCTTTCGCTACTTTCTTATGCCCTTTCCTTTGTATCTACCACACAAAAACACGACTCTCAGCTTCCAAATAAACCCTATTTAAGCCACCCACACCCCCCCCCCCCCCTCATGTCTTGAAACCCCTTAGCCTTAGATATGAAGGATTCATAGGGCGCCTTTGAACCCTAAGCCCTAAACCTTAAAGGCCCTGAAAGTTCCCCCCCCCCTTTTTGAAAGGGCTCCAGAAGTCTCTTCCGGCCTCGTCCAGTGCTGAAAGCAAGGCGCCTTGCTGACCCCACTGAGCGCAAGATCTGGTCTGCAAGCAATAGTAAACCTGCAGGGGATCTTGCAACACCTCTCAAATCCTCAAACATCTTCAAGTCTACTTGACAGCTGATTGGAGCCAAGGGGCGCAGTGGACCATGCCTTCTTCACAGGCATCTGTCTCGTGCCTCAAGCGAGTGCATCGAAGAACTACTAAACAGGAGATCCAACTTGCCAACCCAAAAGCCGCCCACTCACGCAGCAATCCGGACTAGGTCAGGAGGCTCCCTGAACTCTTCGGACGTGGGGTGCGCCACTCGTTGCTGTCTGGCGGCTTCGCAAGCTCGATGCTTTCGTTCGCTTCCCTCGCACTCCGAGTGAGCACGCAGCGCAGTGCGGTTGGGCATATGATGATAGATATCAGAACCTCAGGGGCCATACATGTCGTCACCACAAGCCTTCTTGGTCAAGCACAACCTACCAAGATGACATCCGAGCAGCTGCGAGGACCAAAGCGCTGTAATTCTTTCCTTGGTCTTGCCACAACCACGTTCTGACGAGGCCCGCCCTTCCAGCTTACGTCACGACCCACCCTGACTGTTGGCCACCGACCTTAAGCTTCCACACCTCACTGCAGTTCCGCGTCCATCCAGCAAGTTCCCTCGAACAGCTCGGAGGGCCAGGATGAAGGAAAACTCGCCCCAGCTCCCCCAGGCAAAGCTCAGCGTGAGGAGTTCGTTCTTGGTCAGCGGCAGAGCAAAAATGCCCATGGCGAGTTTACCCAGTATGCACCTGAGCAAGAGGCAGAGCAACAGCATGGTCACAACTGCCACCCCCGTCTTCTCGAAGATGACATGAAGTTTGGGCCAGTCAGTATCCACCCAATTTCTGACGAAAGCCGGAACGATTGGTTTTTCCAAACACGTGGACCTTTCTGGGATTTTCTGGGCATTCCTGTGCCACGAATCAGCTGTTGCTTGCAGCCTGTCGACAGAAACCTCATGAAAGCCTGGATAGCACGCCTCAGCTTCAAATAATGGGGGGCATGAACTGGCAAGCCACGCGAACAAAGCAAGCGCCGTCCCCCAAACTTCGCCGTCGCCGAAGTCTTCAACGGGGATCGTGAACCCAATGCTGCAGGCGAAGAAAAAGCGCATCAGAAACGTGGCGATGCGCTTTACCTGACGATGCCAGGTGTGATGCACGTGCTCGTCCTGGGCTGAGGGTCAGCACAGGGACGCAAAAAAAGCCAAGGACACGCTCGCGCCATGCGCCTCCAGAGCCGAGTGTCTGTGCAAAAGCAGAAGCCAGCTAAAAATGCGCCTAAAAGCGCTGAGGAACCAGTGTACTTGCACCTCAGGGGTCAGGGGTCAGCACCCCCGACATCTCCATGTCAGGTTGACCTTCAGACAAGGGCGCCAGCGCGAAACAAGCAGCCAAGCAGCACAGGCATGTACACTGCCGTAGCCACCTTGGGTGTCACGAAGCCGCTGAATACTTTTTGGGAGGTTCCCCCCGAAGTTGGTTCTTTAAAGAACAAAGACCCTGCTTCGAGCCGCCAGAAGCATGCCCAGAACCAAATTCTCGCGATTGCCTCTGGCAATCCTCGGCAAGATCACCTGCAGAGCTTGGCCCTCGTAAGCTGGAACACCAGACCCATCTCAGAAGCCTTGTATAATCCAGTTCTGTTCGGCCATATTCGGTCACTCTTCACCGCACTTCTCCAAGTTTCTTTTCAACCCGGGCCTTGTCCAGCAAGCAAGGCACGATTTGCACGGCCAAGAGGCTCATGAAGGCCACGAGCAGAAGCATGATCCTTAAGTCAAAGAAAATCTGAACCAAAAATCTTCAGAGACGGTCGTTTCGGTTCAATAGGTTTAATAAAGAAGCAGAGGTAGGACTACTATGGCAGACCTACGAGCAGTCTCTGCATCATGACACTTCTAAACAACCTGTTGCCAAGGCTCACCAGCGGCATGACCTCACAATTCACACCCCCTTTGTTCGGCGATAGGCGGCGATCAACGCTTGGGTTTACTTCGTCCAGAGTATTAGCATGCATGATAGCCCGTTTTCCCACATGATCCAGAGATTTAGAGATTTGCACGGCGGAAGATTAAAATGCCAGCTTGTGACCGAAGGAATAAAGGACAACCACTTCTCTTGAGTTGAGCATTACGAAAACCCGCATGAGTGGCGGGAAACTCAAAGCTGGGGTGAAAGGCAAGCACATCAAGTTACTGGGGTGCAAGGATTATTGATTTTTTTGAACCCGTGTTCAGGCCGAGGGGTGTGACGGGAAAGTGTTCTTGACTTGGGACCGATATTAAGTTGGCAAGGGTGAGAAACAAAGGTTTCTGATGGTGTATTCGAGAAGCCCCGTCTTGATGAAGAGTCATACAGATCATTACAGATCCATAAACTCTAAACTTCCCTGTAAACCCTAGCCCTAAACCCTGTAAACCCCCAAACCCTATAATCCCCAAACATCCAAGGAGCATAGGTCTGCCAGGGGCCGTCGGCCACGATCGCATCGATTTCTGTGATCAGCCCAATGTTCACCAGTTCCTTAAGCAGGGCTGCGAGCTGCTACGGCAAAACTGGGAAGATCAAGCGGGCTCGAAGCTCAGAAGCTGAAGCGCCCATTGCCCAGACAAGATGCAACAATGCAGTGTCATATGATGTAGTAAACATATGCTCTTGGACGGAAGTCTGCGCATGGGGCTCCTGCGTTTAAGAGGAAGTTGAGCTGGTGGCGCCAGGGCCCCGACCCAGCAATGTCGGGAGGCTTTTCACGTGGGCTCTGCCGCTTGCTTTGAGCTGGGTCTAGTGTTTTCTTTTGCCACCCGACTAGCCACAGCAATGCGGGGTACATTGGTCGAAGTTGCGAGAAATCAAACCCCAGAGCGGCTCACGCCTGCACAGGGATATCGCCCAAAGGCATTCAGGTTAGGAAGTAGTTGGGCTTGGTACGTTCTTGGGGGTCCCCACTTCTTCGACAACCTCAACACAGAGAAACCAAACCAACACACCATACAGTCCTCCTCCAAGAACCCAGAAGACCGATTGCACCCAATCTGTCCTTCAATGGGTGGTGGTGGCAGGTTCGGTGACCCGCTCGCGCCACAGGTGTGGGCTGGAGCCCGATTTTGCACAAAAATCAGCTTCACCCGTGGCCTGTTTCCCTTAAGGGTACAGGTCAAACAAGGTAAGTAATCCAACGCCTGCCCTAAGGAGTACGGCTCCAAGGTAAGTAACCCCAAAACCAAAAGGGAAACCTGTGTTTAGGGTTTAGGGTGTGGGACCCTGTGAAAAACTTCTGAAAAGCTGCCAGGTGTCGTTCACTGTCGCAGCAGCCAGCACCAGCTGCCCTGTCGGCTGATTCAACACCCCTCCAGCCTTCATCACATTGAGAGCAATGCCTGTAGACCTCGGTAAAAGATGTGTGTGTGTGAGCATTTCACAGCACGCAACTCGCTTGGTAGTCTGACTTTCTTCGGCAAAGCCGCATGGTTGCCATGGATGCTCCAATGGCGAAGGCTTCCATCAGCTCTAGTTTTAGGAAAAAGGTGGCCTCGGAGAAGCACAAAGCACGATCTTTCTGGAGATCTTAGGCGTCAGCAAAGCAAGTCCAGGCTCATAGGAAGATGAGGACGCGACTACTAGCATACCTGTCAGGGAACACATGCTGCAGCGAGACAGGCCGGAAACACTGTCACGGTCGCGCCTAGGCCCATAGGCAAGAAGGACCCGATCAGTCCAACAGCGAGTGCTCGTAAGCCAACAATCTGTATCATCTCCTTGGCATTCGGGAGGCGTGAAACCGAATGAGCCATGTGAGTGTGTGGGCAGGATGTCTTCCTCATCTTCGTCTTCCCCCTCTCCTTCTCCCTTCTCCTTCTACTCATTCTGCCAGGGTCGATTGCGCACAACTAACATCATTCTTTTCATCAATGCAGCTTGGCATCCATATCCACATGAAGCCCAGCTTCGATCATAAGCAGCACCTTGCGACCCCTTCCCGCACCTTGAGCCACCCCAATCTAGCACTTTGCTGAAGCATCGCGGGCATAGCAGGCAGAGCATTTGTCAGAGACCTAAACCTCGAAGAAACTTTGGACCCAAGCCGAAGCACCAGGGCCAGCTCTCCCTCCAGCATCAGGGCATCGGCTTCAGGCACCAGCTTTCCCACGTGCGGCCCGGCGAGGATGCCTATGGTGATCTCGCCAACGAGGGCTGGCATGCCTTTCGCCACACGGAACAATGGGAAATCAAGGTGCGCATAACTTACAACTTTCCAAGGACTGCACGGCCATGGCAGAAGCATAGACAGCATGCACGCAATTGATCGCACGGCAGGGGAATACCAGGTATTAGCATGAGAACACTCCTTGCGTCGAGTCAGTCTCACAGCTCAGGCTCCTACTATCTCCTAATTAATCAACACAGGAGATCAGGCAAGGTGGACAATAGCAGGCAGCCCTTTTTGTCGCTTCAAATATCAGACGAACCCAAGCTCAGCCTCTGCTGCAGTGTCCTCGCAAACTCTCGCACAGCAAGGCCTATGCTGCTGCATCGCGCCCGGTGAAGGCGCACTGTCTCGGGCTGCCCAAGGCATCTCTGCACAACCATTCCTAGTTCATGGTTGGGATTACTTTAAGAATCTATTTTTGTTGTTCCTTATTGGGTTTATAAGTATCCTTAAAAATGTAAAATGTTACCCAACTATGACGAAGATTCTTGCCGGTCCCTTTGCAACGCGGAAAAGCGCCGCAGAAGCGGGTATCAAATCGTAACTATCCAACAGTGCTGAGCTGTGCACGTCCAGGTCGGGGCCTATACCAAACAACGCAACCACGCCAGTTTGCATCAGGTGGTTCCACGACTTGACAACACCGAAGAGCATCTTACCCTCTGGTATCTTGCTGGGAGGCACCGGCGGGCTCTCGTGATGAAAACAAGCCAACAGATTTCTCCATCCTTCAGGTATTCTGAAGGTCAAGTCTTCTACTGCCATTGTCGCCTCCTCAATGCTGGTCATGGTCACCACGGCCCTCCCCGAGGGCAGGAAGCGGGTTTGGCAAACCCGCCCGAAGCGCTGCAGAAGCGTGGTTAGAGCTGACTCCGATGTACGCGGCACATTCGCTAAGAGAACCTCCGTTGATGGTACCATCTCAATATAGTCCTCATAATTTGGAAAGTCCATCCGGGTCGAGTCGTCATACTCGTTGATAAGCTCCTGCTGGACATCTGGGTGCAAGCGTTCCAGCCAGGCACTGGTTGCAGAGTCCAGACCCCAGGTTTGGCAGAAGTAGTCCAAGCCTGGATGCCGCTCGTAATGCTCGTAGCAATGAGGCCGCTCCGATGCTCCCCCGACTCCCCCGGCTCCCCCGGCTTTCAACGCCAACGTCATCGGTTCAGGATCCACGAATCTTATGCGGCAAGCTTCTTGCTTCCCCCGGTCAGGAACCCAACTCACCTGGAACCGCACTTTGGACCAAAGGGGCGGCAGCTGCCCCTCCGGAAGGGGAATCTCACTGCGATGGACGAAGAGGTCGGGTCCAGGTTGGACCGGCCGAATGAATCCGTAGCCCTGCACCTCATTCCAGTGATGGATGACACCCTCTAGGTCCACCCCTTCGTCAAACCTGAAGCTCTCGGGTTTGTCCTCCAACCCATTCTGATCCACCAGGACGGGCACCAGGCGCAGTTCCTGGCCGCTGGCAGTTGTCACCGGCAGGCCGCCAATCTTTTGCATGGCGTTCTGGGCATGAGTGATGTCATCGTACTTGCAGGTCACACTGCAAGTTTCGCTTCCTTCCTTCTTTGGGTTGTGGAAGTAGACTGTTGGCAGCTCCTGCACATCGATGCCTTGTGACTTGTGCAGCTTGAGGACGTCTTCCACTGTGTAGTGCTTCGGGACATTCTGAACCGACACTTTTCGCGGGGTCCAGCTGTCTGTTCCCTGTTTTGCCAACCCCGCTTGCACCATCCATCTCGCAGGCTTCGCGGCGCTGACGCCTGCGCGCTTCACCTTTCCACTTCGGGTCGTTAAAATCTTGCCATTCATCCTCATGATCACCAACTCCATGGTGTCTTTGTTGCGGTACCGTGCAATACATGAGCAGGTTTCTCCGGTGGAGTCCTTGGAAGGCAGAAACTTCACAGAGACTGGGAAGTCTCCCTCTAGAATGCCACATTCTGAATGCATCTTGTTCAAGTGCTGCGCATCAAACTCCACGGGGATGTCGGAGATGTACGCTTGCGCGTAGAGCTCCTTGAGCTCCTTTTGCTCCTTCTGAGGCCTTGCGCGTGCCCAGCCTCTTTCATTTCTATCGTTTCTATCATTTCTGTCATGTCTGTCATGTCTGTCGTTTCTGTCATTTCTGTCATTCTTGGACCACTCGGACCACTCGGACCACTCGGACCAACTCCAGGACTGCTTTGACCACTCGCCTGACTGATTACACCTGGACCCTGCAGGCTCTGCATACTCTGCCACTGCCCAGTGCTGCTTTTCATTTTCTTCCTTTTGCTCCTCAGGCCAGTCATCCTCCTTCGCCCACTGTGTCCAAGATGTCCAAGAGCCATCCTTGCTCTTGTCTTCCAAGTGCCGCCGGGGCGATCGACTGCGCGCAGCAGCTGGTTTTGGGGCCGGCGGACTCCTTGGCCGGTTCTTCCACAAATCCAGGTTAAGGCTCGGCTTACAGGATGGCCGCGCCATGGGGAAGCCGGAGAACAAGAGAAGGCTGACGATGATTTCCTATAGCTTTGCCCCGCTAACAGGGTGCCGGCACTGCACTGTGCCGGCACATCTTACGATATAGTTAGTTCTTACGGGAGGGGGTTCAATCGGGAAAAAAACCCAAGGCCCTAAGCTTCCCTAAGGTTCCCAGATTCCCATCCCTTCCCTTAAGAACCCCATAGTTACGGCTTCGACGTGGTTGCGCTGTTGGGCTGGATTGGCATGGATGGACATTCTGACATCCGTGCACACTCACATGAGCAGCTTGAACCAAACTCTGTGGCCGAACACCCCTCACTCTGCACCGTCTATGTAGGCCTTTGCGACCGCAGGGTTGCAAACATCGTGCATGTCTCTGCTGTTTCAGTAGGCACCTTAAGCATGGATCAATCAGCAACAAGAACCAAAAAAAACTCCGGGCCTGCCCGCGCAAATAGCTTGCCAGCGATCCAGAGGGCAGTGATGAAGAGCAACAGGCTGTAAAGCCGCTTGAAGTCTTCCTGCTCCTCCTCTGCCCCCGCGCTGTGCTCTGGCGCTTGCATCTCCATGGCTCCACAACGCTTCTCATCCACCAGGCGGACTTCGAATCACCCCAAACCCTAAACCCCAAACGTGTTGAGCCCGTGGCTGGTCAAAAAGCACCAGAGCCGCAAGTCACGCAGCTAGACCCCTACTCTCTCGTCAACTCACTTGGGGGGGGGGGGGGGGGTTCCGACATTAGGGGGGTTAGGGTTTAAGGGTTTTTTTCTCACCCGAGGGTTTTTTTTTTGCCACCCGCCTAGCCTCGGGTGTAGGGTTTAGGGTTTAGGGTTTAGTCTTATGAATATCAGGGAATCCTACTGTTTGGAGTATATATTAGGGGTCCCTTAGTTTCGTACACCCCCACTTCCTTGGTGTTGAGCAGCTGCCGTATGCTGCCATTTTTCGCCTTATGCCAGGGGTTGGAGTTAGGGTCTTTTTCCCAGGGAAGCAAGCACACGGACACAATCAGTATGCCCGGGAAACGGGCTGTCAGTGAGGCGGGGCCGTGGAGATCGACCTTGCCACAATTCAAAAAGGTTGGCGATCCACTTGTTGAAAGCGGCTGTCATCTGCTGTCCATCGCTTGGACAGAACACGAGTGGCCCCACGCTCCCCCACCTTCAACTTAAGTGGTGAAGCTGAAATGAAAGAACGGGGTGTGCTTTTCACAGATTTTGCCCTGGGTTTAGTTAGCAAGAACTCCCAGTGCCCCTGGGCCAGGGACACCCTCTGATTTCCCTACGAAAACTGGCCACGCAGCCGAACGCGCTGCATTGCCACTGGTCAATGGCCATTGGGAGTTGTCAAAAACACTCTAAACCCTGAACCCTAAACCCCTAAACCCCTAAACCCTGAACCCCTAAATCCTTTTTTGAAGCCAGACTCTGCATGTCAGCTGGCACGATGAACCCCTAAACCCTAAATCCTAAACCCTAAACCCTAAACCCTACACCCTAAACCCTAAACCCTAAACCCTAGTCTGCCGGAGGGCACGGCCGGGAGCACCTAGCAAGCCTTCGCAAAGCACAAGGTGTAGCCGAGGTGGGCCCCAAAACAGACCCCCTGATGGTAAGATTCCATTATAGTATGGTAAGAGTCCCTTATAGTCTAGGTAAGATTCCCTTACAGTATAGTAACTGTATAGTAAGGACCCCAATACGTACCCCGAATATCGGAAACCCCCAGGCTGAGGGACTCGGCACAAGCCGAAAATGGAATCGGTATTCGGATATCGCTTGTCGCTGTCGTCACTTCTGTTTATAGGGTTTAGAGAGAGTGTATGGTTTTGGGGTGTAGGGTGTAGGGTTTAG
The DNA here is from genome assembly GCA_905221605.1 of Symbiodinium natans. Lineage (NCBI taxonomy): Eukaryota > Dinophyceae > Suessiales > Symbiodiniaceae > Symbiodinium > Symbiodinium natans. Next base: position 12,580 of record CAJNDS010002658.1, read on the forward strand.
GGTTTTGAGGCTGTTGCCGTCGTTTGCTGCGTGCTTGCCGCGTCTTCTCCTCAAAGCCAGGACAGCTACCCATCGTATGTACTCCTTCCGCAATCCTGATGTTGGGTCCTCTCCCACTTAGACCCTAAACCCTGACCCGAAACCCCTCTTTGCAACTGGGCTTGCAAACTCAACCCTAAACCCTACACCCTAAGCATCCTACGGTCACGCAATCTCGGCCAAGCGCCCTGCTTGGAGCGAAGAGCTGACCTTGGTGCAAGGGTTTAGCACAAGCATCCAGTGGATCCATGGTTTTTGGGCAGTTCTATCACATGTTCTCGAGGCCTGGATAGATTGAAGTCACGGGAAAGTCTTGGGTTATAAAGAGTACTGCACCTTCGATTCCGCCTTGAACGTCATGAGCGATGTCCCCCCCCTTATACTAACCTTAATGGGGCTGTAGTAGGAGATACCATAATCCCGATTAAGGACTGTTAGTACAAGGGGGGAACATCGCAAGTCTTGAGTGTCTAGACGGGGAGATGGACATGGAAGGCTGATCCCACAGATCATAGTTTTCTGGGGCGTCTCCCTATCTGAAACGCAAGGCGCCAAAGACGGAAATCGACGGCAGGTCAAATTTTCTGGTACAGCTATCTGGAATGATACGTTCTTTCGATGAAGCGCTATATGCATAGCGATAACAACAAAAAAATAGTGCTTGTGTCTTCATCTAATGGCTGGCCGACAACTGCCTCAAAGTAAGATGCATGGTCGCACTTGCATCCCAAGCGGGGAATCAGGGAAATAATATACGCTTAGAAACAGTGCTCTGCTTTAAAGGCAAGGCATGTGAACGGATCTGCGTTGATAGATTTTGTGTGCACGGTAGACCTTGTAAGGGGTGCAACGTGACAGGCTGCGCATGAGCATTCCAAAATAGTTTAAGAATGTATAGACTTATTGGTGACAGGTTTCGGAGAGCGATGTGATAGTGAGAGGTATTGATAAGAACCTACATGGAAAGGATACGCTCTCAACCTCCTTCCAAAAGATAAGGTCACACGATGACAGTGAGATTTATGGCGGAGGAATCTGCAAACCGGAGTTTTATAGAGAACCTGTCATTCTATACCGACACGACATGTTCAAAGAGCATAGAACATCGAACTGGCTCAAAGCAAGACCACATACAAGAGGTGCTATTTCTGGGGCGCAGTCTGTGCATCACACTCTCAAGTGGATGCTTGCTTGGGACAATGGCAGGTGACGGATGAAAAGAAAGATGATCTCCAATGTAGAGGACCAAGAGCAATTGATGGAGAATGCACACCGAGGCTCAGAGAACCTGCACATGATGCTTCAGGAATCTTGTTGTGGTGTTGCGCTGATGTTTCTTGATTTGTTGATTTTGCACTTGTTTTTGCAAGTTTCCTTTTGTGTTGAGCTTGCGGAGTTAAGCCAGCCTAAGGTGCGCAGAGACGGCTCGTTACCCTTCATGAGTTTGGAGCATCTTGAGTTTCAAGATGGGCAAGCAAAGTTTGAAGAGTCTCAGAAAACTCTTGGTCGAGAGTCAAGACGCTGAGCTGGAGATCAAAATAGATCAAAGATCGAAGAACTCCAGTCTCAAGACACCCCTAAACCCTAAACCCTAGACCTTAATCCCTAAACCCCATAAGCGCTAAACGAGGGGGAGAGGCTGGGCTAGGATTCTTCGATTTTCGATCTTCAGCTGAGCATCCCTTGGTTTAGATAGCTTGGTAGTCATCTAAAAAACACGGATCTCGGGAGTGTGTGTTTGTGGTGCGGGAGGGGTCCCAATACTCATTGATAATCGCAACGACTTAGACCTCACACAACCAAACACGCACTAGCGATACCATACCCATAGAGCCCATGCCCTTCATTCGACTCTCACGACTGGCGCACTCGCTGGCAAGGATCTGGATCACGCGATGACAGCTAGAAACTCATTATTGGTCTCCCGAATAAACCCTAAACCCTAAACCCTAAACCCACACTCGCCTGGCATCAGCCCAAAGGAGGGGTATCAGGGAATGCTCCTTTAAATCGTATACTTGGAGGTTCATGGTACTTATTTACCAATTGTGACTGTACTTATAACTGTACTTATAACCGTATTAGGGCACTTAGGGGGCTTATAACTGGGTTAGAAGTACAGTTATAATTGGTTAATAAGTACCATGAACCTCCAAGTAGGGATCCTGACTATGAGCTACGTATATTTAAGTACTCCTTAACAGATGGGTCTTGGGCTCTTTGGGTTGCCTCTCTCTTGGAATCCTCAACACAACGTAGAAAAGGCTTTTCGGAGGGCCTTTACAGCCAACTGACGCAGCCACAAAGTCAAGGAATCAACTCTCGCCCAGAGCATCCACAGCAAGCCCAGGCCGTCCAGTCTTGATTCCAAGATTGGGAGGGCTCGGTTCAAGATGCGCCCTATGCCTTGGCAAACCAAACACCACTACCCAGGCGCTTGAGCCTACACCAAACGCCTGACTGGATGCGGACCGGACTTAGCTACTTCAGCAGCTGCAGGCGTGCGCAGCCAGTATCGGCTGAAGTCAGACAGGTTCACCAGTTCGACTTCTGGCCAGCTCTACCAGTCCGAGCAATCAGTCACGTCGCTGGAACTGGGCGGCCGACAGAAATTGTCTAGAAGACTGGCCGCCACGCCGTGTGGTACAGCACGCGACCGGCAGTTTCATAGAGATTGCAGGAAGCCTTCTGGAAGCCAACGGACGCTTCCAGGGGCTCCTCCAAGTATTCCTTGGTTGGAGAACTGGCCGCAGGTCCAGTTGGTGATGATGAGCAGTTTGAATGATCAAATTCGGTCTGTCTCAACCACACAATAGCCACCGAAGAAGCGTGGGCCTGCTGCGAGTTGTCAAGACATTTACGACGGAGTAGTCAGGGTGACAACATGTTATTCTGCTGTCACCCTGTCAAGGCAGTGGGATCTGCGCTGTTTTGCCATGCAAGTTTGGAAACAGATAGCACGAAACGTCGCAAGATCTGCGCACATCCCAAATCAAATCGCTGGTGCTGCCACTAAGATCGAACATTCAAGTGGCGAACCCCTTATTTAGGAAAAAGGGGTCCTGCATGTTTTGAACAACCAACAAGTCAGAATACTCCAGAGGGTCGAAGCCACCATAAAGAGATCTTGTGTTCCACTTTCTGCGAATCACGCCTGCTTTCGCGAAGGGGAGGAGAGGGGGAGGGGAGGGGGAGGGGGAGGAGAGGGGCAGAGGAGGGGGAGAGGAGGGGAAGAGAGGAGCGGGGAGGGGCAGAGAGGAGGGGAGAGGGGAGAGGGGACAGGGGGGAGGAGAGGAGTGGAAGGCCCCCTCGTGTGCGACAAAGCCTTTCATTGGATTGAAAGGTCTGGCCCTGTGAAGGGAGATGTTCAATAGCATGGTCTGGCTTGAAGAGAAAGGAACATGCGTGCAGGGGTGGAGTTTTTACTTTGCCCTCGTCAATAGTTGACTTGATCCAGCTTCCACGGACCAAAGTGGCAACTTATCCTTGCAGGCGAGGTTCAGCGGTCCTCAACTACGACGAAACACCCCTCACACTCGGTATTTTTCTTTAATCGCTCAAGGGGGGTAGGGGTTTGGGCATGGCGTTGCGACTCTCAAAACTGGCTCACGGGAAGGGTGTTGAGGGTTTTTGGGATTAGGTTCAAGCCCCCGCAACCGGGGGAATCGGGACCGACCAAAAAATGCCAGAAAACTGTGCCCTGCCTCCCAAAGCCCTAGAAGCTCTTGCTACGCTCTATACCACACTGGGACCTCTGTGTGTCTCTTGAAGTGGTACTTCGGACCCTCCGGTTTGATCCCCAGAGACACCATGTCACAGCAATAGGGCAGTGTTCAGTTGTGCAAGATCACCCCCCGAGGTTCTTACAAGCTCAAACAGTGTAAAACCTTAGGACGTGGAGTCTCTCTGGTGCCAGAAAGGAGTGCAGCCATTGAGGGATGCCCATTCACGAGAATAGACATTGAGGGGAACCTCAGCCCTCATCGCAGACTTCCTTTTTGTCCAAGCCCTGTGAACGTCCATATCCCTCAATGGAACACGCAAAACACAAGTCTCAGGTCTCACAGCTTCAGAGTCTTCAGAGTTTGATGAAGTCGGGAAGCGCACTCTGAGGCTGCCCGATGAACCGGCGGACCTCCTCAGGGACACAGTGGCCCTCCATGTACGTGAACATTGTGCGGCCGCGGCTGTCACGCTGCAGGGGATTTGCTCCGAAGTACAAGAGCAAGCAAACCATGTGCCAGTCTTGACTCCGGGCGGCCGTATGCAGTGGATACGTGCAGCGAAGTCCAAAGGCGGTCTTCTTGGGCTTGTTGACATCGTCATTTACGCGAAAGCCATGCTTCACCAAGAAACGGTCGACTTGGAGTTTTGCCGCAATTGCCTTGAGCAGCCACGACTCGCGGCGCATTCTCTCCGTATGGGCTTTCTGGAGCTTCATAGCCTGGGCGGACCTGTCGACGTGCACCGCCGTGCTGTCGCAGTCCTCCTGAACCATCTTGCATCAGCCACCAACACTCTCGAACTCTACGCCCGTGGAAGACATCGTTTTCACTGCCTTGGAAAGGCGGCGATGACGCCACTCTGACTCTGCTCTGCGCTGAGAAGTCTTGAGCCGTGTGAGCTCTCTTTGGTGTTTTACACTACCAGACTCGGGCTTATGATCGCTGCCTGAGAGCCTCACCGCAATCACTCATGTGACTCATGTGTTCCCCTAAACATGAAAGTCACCCGCTCGGGATCAAATATTCGATGCAAATTGAGCTTTCTTCGTGCAGAGAGTCTTTGTGAATGCTGCAAACGGCATGAAATGGCAGTTCTTGTAGATGCTCTGCCGAGAGGACCTAAGAACTTCTCGAGTCTGAGATCTCGGCCAGGAACAGAGAACGGAACCCGCTCTTTCCGATCTAGTGCGCGTCGTCCTCCGGGAGAAGCTGATGGCCACTTGACCTGGTCAATGTTCACAACAGATGATCTTGAAAACTAACTTTTATCTGCCTTCGACGATCCTTGTTTTTCTGTTTTTTGACCAAATGTTGCACCTCCTATTCCCGGCAAGATGTTGACAGCTGCTACGACGACAAACTACAACTACAAGCACATAGCCATAGCAGTTGACGATCACCGATTTGTAGCCTCACTTCCTTACCTGCGCAAGTGGATGTGGATGCTGGGGGCTACCCTGCGTCCACGCCAGTTGGGCGGTAGGCTGTACACTGCTAAAATGTCAATGTGAGGACTGGTCAAAATTCGAATTGGCATGTATTAGCCGTGTATTGGCCATGTATTGGCTGGTGTCCAAGCAAGCTTAAGGCTCCCAACCCTGCCTCGATGCGGACTACGAATGCACGAACGAGTCAAGAAGCTCTCTCTTGCCTTTTAGTAGAGTTGGTGGGCCATAAGCATACCATGGTACATGCATCTGGGATTGCCATAAATAACAATGGATTGGCAGGAAAGACAATCCTGCAATTCAGATGAGGCCGCAGTGAGCTCGGAAGCAGCGTCGGCCGCAGGGAGAGGCGGCTTTCTGTACACGCGGCCTGCACCCTAGACCTGCACCCTACTCAGGAAGACACAAGCACCCATCGCAGTCTTGGCGAACTGCAGGTACGAGTAGTGCGGGTCACGGCGATTCAAGGCTCAGAATGCTCTGGGAAGCACGTCCCGCCAGGCAGTCCAAGACGACAGCCGCACCTTTCCCTGGACGTCTTGGTTGTAGGACTGGCTGAAGAGCACATGCTTCCAAGGGCACGGCTTGCAGCCCGAGATCTTCGGCTTGTCATCAATGAGGATGTCTCCCTGCACCTGGGTCTTGTCCCTTGTGATGATCAAACGCTCCTGGAAGGCAGTTCCAAAGATCTGCTCGACTGAGAGGTACTTCTCCAACGCACAGGTCCCCGCACAGGTGGGGTGAGGCGCTGTGACGAGCTTCACATCCACGCCCTCAGCCACCAGTGCCTGCAAAGCCTCGACGGCACCAGGAAGCGGCTTCAGGCTCTCGTAGAGGCCCGGCGAAGCCACCGTCTCCAGGACCTTTGCACGCTCGGCCTCGGGGAAGTTCTCCTCGATCTCGAACTTTGCACGGTTGCGGACGATCTTCTCTACCTCCTGCGGATCCCGGCCGCAAGCGGCGGCATAGCGGCGGATGAACTCGGCATCCCAATCCACGATGGTGTTGTCCATGTCGACCAGCACGGTGCGGCCGTTGAGCTTGTCAAGGGACTGTGCCGACTTCAGAGCGGGCATGGTAGAGCTGGTAGGCCGCGAAGCCACTGTGTCCAGCAACTCTCGAATTACTCTCGATACCGCTCGCCCATCCTGCCGTAGCTGAACTGCTTCAAGACACGGGCCCTGCCTGCTGCGCCCATCCTTTGGCACAGAGCCGGGTCTTTGTACAGCACAGCTGCTCGGATAGCATCGGGGCTTCCGGGGGGCAGCAGGTACCCTTCAACTCCATCAGTCACGGCCTCCGGGATCGCATCAATTCTGCTGCATACCACCGGCCTCGAAGGCCATGGCTTCACAGATGACCAGTGGCAAGACTTCGTTCAGGGATGGCACCAAAACGACGTCCGCGAACTGCAGCACGGCTGCTTGGATGTCCATGACAGTGATCTGAGGCTGTCCACGCTCCTCTTCTTCCAGCTCCTCCCAACGCCTGCAAGACACGCCATGGGTGGCCGCCACCTGAAAGATCTGGTCAATGTACCGAATCTCATGATCCCTGATGTACCGAGCGCCAACGATCAACTGCTTCAGGTTCTTGCAGCCATCTTCCTTGATGAGTCTGGAGCACGCCGTCGCCATGAGGAAGGGCTCGCAGCTCCTGAGACGTGCGAGGAACATCGGCAGAGTTGAACTTGCCACTGTGCAAGATCTGAAGCACATCATCCATGGTCTCATTGGAGAACTTGTGCTTCAAGAATGCCCCAAGCAGCTGTTCTGCACTCCATGTTTCCTGCATGATGGGCAGATGCTCCTGGGTGCTCCTCGGCTCGGACTTGGCGGGGGACTCTGCGTGCCCCGTGACGCGAGACTCCGCTTCCTTGCTGGGGCTCTTGCCTAGCACGTGCATCGCATGCAGGCGCCAGGCCGCATTCTCCAATCGCCTTCCCTGGTAGCTCTCATCCTTCAGAGCCGTGAAGACCTTCCAAAAGTTCAGAAGCTGGTCTGTGGAACTTTCCGCCAGGACGTAGATGTCGGAAGCGAAATCCTGTGCGTCCTGCTCACCGTAGAGGAGTTCGTCACTGTCAGTGCTCATGGTGCTCATGGTGCTCAGGAGGAATGGGCTCTTCCACAAATTGCTCGTCAGCCCCATCGCTCAGGTGGTATGGCGGCCTACGCACCTCTACAACACTTGCAATGCAACAGCGCCAACTCCTTCAGATCCTTCAGCCACCAGCACAGGGACGGATCATGAAGCCACTTTCAGGAGGCTCCCGTGCCGAAGACATGCGCGGCCAGTGCAAGTCCGCTCAGCGTCCGACACGTCCGACACTTCGAGGTCAAGGCACGGCGCCTGTCAGAAATATCGCCGAAGCCCCCCAGAGGTCCCGCAGGAAGGAGGAAGCATGCAAGGCTGCGCTGGTTAAAGCTGCCGTCACGAATCAACAACAACAAGCTGTTGGTCAGTCGTGCGTCCTTCCTGCTTGCCGGCCAGTTCAAAGAGCAGACGAGAATATACGGAAGACTCTGGAAGAGCGAGCTGGGTCAAGCTGAGTCTCTCTGGACACGTGGACCGTCTATGCCGTGCAATGTTGAAAGCGACTTGCTTCCCTTCATAAACCCAAGCCCAAGCCTGCAGCTCCAAAAGAATGGGGCCCGCGTCGAAGTTGAATTCGGCGGACATGCCAACCTCCACCAGCACCTGAGGCTGCTGCTCAAAGCCTTTTTGCCTGCACTGCACAATACACACTCCAGCAGAAGCCACGCTGGATCTTAACGATGCTCGAACGACAGAGCCCAACCAAGGACGGGACGCCGACTTGGTACAGTAGTGGCACTCTTGCCTCGCATTAAGCTTGCTGCAGGCTGACTACGGGTCCTTCAGACACCCTTACCGGTCCTTGTCTCTGTCTCTTGAAGAGGCCGTGGACGAACTCATGCGTGTAGGGACCCCATTCAAGAGCCCCTGTCTGTTCGACTGGCCGCACCCACCACGTTCCAGATGAGGGTATTTTGAGAAGGCATTGAAGCCAACACACGTCTCTGCTGCCAAGTCTGCCAAGTCCTGGCGGCAGTATACTTGGGCGGAAGTTTCCCGCGCAGAAGGCGGCATGGCAGCCGGAAGAAACTGCCATGCAGTGTAAACCGTCAGCCATTTCAAAAAAAAGGCAAAAAATGCAGAAACCACCACCATAGCCATCCCGACCATCTTGCAGATGTGGAATACAGGCCAATGCTTACAGGCAGCTTGGAATAGTTTTGTCATATAAGGGATTTACTTGACATGCGCCTGCAGGGTACGCTCGCCGCTCCTTTCCTTACCTCTCATTGGAAGCCTTTTTTCGAACTCACAGTTGGATTCTTTTAAACGGCCTTGCATTCATGCGACCTTTTCAAATTGTGTTCAGACACCCTGTCTCTTTCATATGAAATCACGCAGCCCTCGACCAACACATGCGGGCAATGACGTGGAGCTTGGCCTGCACAGCAAGCCTCGCAAAGAAAGAAGGCGCCCACGCGGCCAAGAGCCTTCGGCTTCACAGCAGCTCCACCGACGAACTACCCCAGGAAAACCCAGGAAAAGAGCTGACAACAGCTCACGCCCTACAGAAGAATGGTCTTTGTTGCTCACGTCTCGGACATTCCAAATAAAACTCACATCCAGGGTTTCAACGACTTGTGTGTTCCGGAAAGGCACGCAAGCAACACGGCATCCTCAAGTCATGTGTTGAGCACCTGCATAATGGTTTCTCAGGTGCGCAAAACTCTGCAGGACAACATTCGAGGATCAGGCGTCCATCAGCCACGACGGCTTCTGAAGATCATTCCGCGCAGTTCGGTTTAGGGTTTAGGGTTTAGGGTTCTATTTCGATTTGAGAGGGCTCCTGCCTCGCATGACTCAATCCTACTCCGGCTTTTTCCGGCTTTGGACCTGGCTACGCTTGGGGGTTTCCGAAATTAAGGGGACCTTATTGGGGTTTAGGGTTTAGGGTTTGGGGTTTATGGCGTAGGGTTTCCGAAATTAGGGGGACCTTATTGGGGTCCTTATTACGAGGGGAAACTACTATTTGGGGATCGATATCGGGGGTCCCTTATTTTCGTAAACCCCTGACTTGAGGCCAGCTGGGGCGTCTGAGCAGTAGTATGCCAATGTCAAGCACGTGTCAGCCAAGCAATTTCAGGCAGTTCATGCTTTTTTGGGCGCGCATGTCATACACACGGCCAATGCCATCTGAAGCAATCGCGGCCACCACCTCCCCGGACGTGAAATCTGGTGTGTTTGTGCATCCAATTGCTTTTCTGTGTATTCTGCGGCCCCTTGGCCGCGATCCCCGCGCCTGGGCGGGGCTGGCCGGCTGTGCCCATACAAGCTGCCAAAGGACCTGGGATGGTTCGGCTAGATTCCACGCAAGGTCCACTCCAAGCTTGTTATCTTATTAACTTGACTGCGCGCCAACAAGTCCTCAGGAGATGCCACAGAAGAAGAGGCTCCGAAGGAAAATCAGAAGCGGGGGCTCAAGACACTGTACACTTGCGCCTTCAGCTTCAGATGGCCGCGCAAGCTCACGTGCAGCTTGATGCAGCTTATTGGCACCGGGCTCTCAACTTGACGTGTGCTGCTTGGAAAGCAAAGCTCCCCTGTCAGGTGAGCAAAACTTCGCAGCAACAGCCTGCGGCTGTCCAACTCTGCTCAGAGGTAACGCTTCGGTGAAACCACGCTGTTCTATATAAAGCCAAGCCGAGTGGCATTGCCTATGCAGGCGCGCAGCGGCACTCCACCCAATCAACTCCATGCTCAACGTTTCCATCATCCAGGTACTGCATATCAACCTTCAGAACGTCCGCTTGCGTCGCCTTTAGAACTTTGGCAGGAAACCAAAAACTGTCGATCCTCCTCTCAATGAGCATTCCAGGGAAAACGCCGGCAACCCCAACACACTCATCACATTCCTTCGCAGGCAATTTCCCTTCTGGGGCGGGTCCGTGTGACACTTCGCTGGAAGGGCTCGGGAGGAGATAGACGGTGGACGTATCTGCCACAATGCCATAAGCATCCAGGCGCTCTTCGTCGCGGAGCTCGACACCACCATGGAGCAGTCGCATCCGTGCTGGAAGCAGCTTAAGAGCCGGCTCCTATACTCCCCTTAGAACCTCAATAAAAACAATATTCTTAGTCTCCTCTTGGGCTTTTTGTATAAACAAAAATATAAAAATAGCTCCCAAAGGGGGATATAGGCTCTAGCGCCAGCTTCACCTTAAGCACAGTGTCGAAGTTTTGCGCTGGGACCGTCACATGGCCACCTGTCAGGTTCAGGATCCTCAAGCCTCCTCCTCTGTGGGAGGCCGAGCTCCCTGCTCCCTCTGCCTCAACCACATACACAAGGGAGCCTCTTGCAGTGCCTACGCCCAATGACTTGAGAGTGCGGCCGTCAGGGAGCGCAGAGCCCTGGAAGATAAGCTTCACTCCCGTCGCTCCATTCAGCTTCCGCAACTCGCGCAGACGGTCCTTCACATCCTGGACCAGGTCTGAATCCTTGACAGTGAGCCATTCAACACGAGGTGCTGCACCAGTCAGAAAGGATACCTCGATTGTAAACTCATCATCTTTGCACGGGAACATCCGCGAACCCTGAGGGATGCCGCTTGAGCCCAGGCTTTCGGGATACAGAACCATGCAGAAATATGCAGGACCATCCTGCTCTCGAAACCCAACTCTACACTGCACTCGGCGCGCTGCCTACGCTTCCTCGTCGTCCGCCTGGTGCCTGAGCGATTCAACTGGAAACGTGCGAGGTACTGGCCTTGGACCGACCTGCGCATGCGCAGGACGCGCGTGCGCGAACGTACGCGGTTATCGTTTCCAAGCTCACTGAGCTGTCAACTCCGCAAATGTCACGATGCTCTTCCGAGTCCGTGGGGCCGAGCCTCCATGGCACAAGGTCCATCAGCGTCCCTTCATTGATGCACTTCTAAGAGAAACGGAGTTTGACCCAATTGATTTCTGGTTCGTTTCTGGGTGTGTGGCTGCTCGCTGCTCTCGACCTTGGAAGGCTGCAACTCCACAGCCATAGCCACAGCCATTCAGCCAGATGTTGCCGAGCTGCTGTGAGACATGATCTGCCAGCTCCGCTTCGCGGCCTACGCCTACGCACGGAACGTGGCAGAGCCCTGCGCGACTGAAACAAACGGCGGTCTGTCTGCACCGAATCCACCCAAGGATAAACACATGGTTGACCAGATATGACCAGATGCACGACTACTAGTGAGCAGAGCGGAACAAGACTGAACACCGGCACCTGTGGCCAGAGCAGCTTGCGCAGTGCTTGCTTCCTTCGGGGATTTCCTGAGAGACTGCCCCACGAAGCAGCGGGCCCTTTTGCACAAGAACGGCGAGAGGGCCAAGGGAAATGTCTCAGCACGCGGCAATCTTTGGTCATCCCTGCCCTGGTCCATGCTAACCCATGCTGAGCGTTTAGGGTTTAGGGTTTAGGGTTTAATCGCTCACACTCGGACAAGCCAGGCGAGGCACACAGGTTCAACAGTCTCAACATCGGCTCTGCAGCACATGTGGCCACAGTCATGCTGGTGATACTACTCAACACTCACTGTTTGCTAACTGGTGAAATGCTCATTGGCTAGTGAAACATACCCAGGACACGTCAGTACTGCTCCTCAACACCATACTTCGCCCTCTTCTGTGGTGGTGGGCGTTCAAGCCGCACGGGGCAGGAGCGAAATGGTCGACCCCAGAGCCCTATACAAAGTTCAGGTAGCGTGCTAAACCCCGATTACTCTGCCATTTCTCCCCCCATGGGATTCATCCTCTTTGCCCCTGCATCATCTGTGCTACGCCCTTTCACTGGCTCTTCCTTCTGCCCAGGTATCTGCCCAGTGCTGTCTCCGGTCGTTCACGTACCCTCCCGCTGTCATCATCTCGTCATTGTCTGGCACGCCCTGGAGCCTAGGCCTCAGCCTACTGTCAGCGAAGTCACTTGGTTCCTCGGCTGAGGCTCGCCATCTCTGAATTCTGCTTGAATTCCTGAATGTTGACTCGAATTCCTGAATTCCAGCAGCCAAATTCCTGAATTCCAGCAATCATCCTCTTCCCCAGGCGCACTACTCCACTCCTCCACTCCTCCCATGCAGTTTCATGCATACCATGCCATGCAAGCGCACTGTCAGGCGGACCGCAGTCCGCTGTAGAGCCGCGCCCCATGCAAGCCATTTCGTGGCATCCCGCAGCCAACTGAACCATCGTGCCGCGTTGGATGCAGCTGTGCAGGGGACGCACCCGCGTTGGATGCAGACATGCAGGTGCGAATTCGCCTGCTCACCACGCGGACGCCTCGCCTTCTCCTCAGCTGTTGGCTCGCCAGCTCCCACGGACTCCGCTATGTTTTGCTGAGCCAGGACGGGTGGTCGTGTGCGACCATGGCAGCGCAGGAGGGTGAAAACTCTAATAACCCTACATCCTGAGAGTGTAACCCTGGTATATCTGAGCCCTGTACTACTCATGATCTGTGCACCGGTTTAGGGTTTAGGGTTTAGGGTTTAGGGTTTAGGGCAACCCTCTCCACAGGTAATTACATCGGAAGCTTGGACCTCTGCCAAGGAGGCGATGCTGCCTGGGCGAGGCTGAAGTCAATCACTGTCCATGCTCCATGTGCTGAGCCATGTGCAGCCACGACAGAGAAGCCCAGTATGCTGCACAACCGCGGGTTCATGAGTCTCTTTGCAGGTTTCAGCAAGTGCTTGGGCGGGCTTCTCGCACATCACCAGACATCACCGTCCATTGGTAAGGACAGAGCAACCCTCGAGAAGATCCGGAATTTGAAGCAAACGGTGAACATGGACGAAACTGCGCGATGTATATGGAAAACTCCAGCAACCCAGCTCAAGACCAGACTCAACCTGCCTGAACCGTTGACGCAACCACCGTGCAGTCAAACCTCGAACCTGCATTCCTAAACCAAAGTTCGTCGACAACTGTGTCTATGTCCCATGTGGCTGGCTGCTTCCTGACTCTGCCGTCATTCTTTGGGCGTGCAACCTCCGGTAAGATGAAGGTTGCCCACTGGCTTCCACCGGCTTCTTGGGGCCAACTTCCATCCAGCCCACATGCAGATCGATCAGACGCAGTCCCTCAAGGTCCAGTCAGCTTCTGTACCACTCCGGGATTTGATGGTCGATGGAGCATTTCGTCTGCAGTTCTCGTCCAGTGCCATGCCCAAGTTGGACGTGGCGAGCCATGGAGAAGGGCCCCTGAATCGCTTGAACCAGATCTAAGCAAAGCATAGACATTGGAGGCAATATAATGGTGAGGGCAGTGTCGCACTCAGCCCCCTGCCCCCGGCCAAGGCCTGTGCGAAAGACAAGTACGAGAAAACGCATCAGCTTCCAATGAAGCAGGATCTGCACCTCCCCTGCCTCCCCCTCTTGTACGCTATGTTTTGGGTTTAGGGTTTAGGGTTTAGGGTTTAGGGTTTAGGGTTTAGGGTTTAGGGTTTAGGGTTTAGGGTTTAGGGTTTAGGCCCCTCAACCCTTCTGAACCCCAAAACCAATCGCGTCTTTCCTTCTGCGCTTGCGCTGCTCCTCTTCCCAGAGGTCCCTTTCGTGCGCCCATTGCCGGCCCTCCTCCGAAGACTCCCACCACTCCAACCAGCGCCTCTCCAGCTCTGTCAGCCTTAGGCTTGAGCAAAGGCTGGTGGGACCAAAAAGAAGGGAAACGAGTTTCCTCATAATCCTGCGTGGAACCGTAGCATTCACTTATTCATATGCGGGCGAAAAGAAAGGCAAGCAAGCCCGCAAGACAATGCATTAAAGGCATGAAGGGAGTGAACAACCTTAAAATAGGGTCTTTGGGGCGAAAACAGAAGTTGAGTCTCAAGGTGTGATGGGTGAGAGAGGTGATGAGTCCTTTAGTACGAACTCAAAGCCAAGGATGTGATGGAGATGAAGCCTTTTTCAAAACCTCGGTCTGCAGGACGTAATGATACGAGCCTTGGATACCAAAACGCCTTATGTTCTACCGCTATGTTCTCACTTCTATCACGGATGCAGATAACTAAAGCCGTTCATGCTGCAACAACTGAGCGGGGAAAATGACGCCCAAGAACCTGATGCAAAGGGAACACCATATGAATAGAGCTTGGCTAGGTTTCCTACAAATCCGTGAATCAAATTTGCACGGTCTTGCATGTCACAATTTTTCACGAACGCGACTGCAAGAAAACAACCCAGGCCTATGCAAATCGAGAGATGTGAAAGGCCTATGCAAGGACAGAGAAGTCAAAGATGTATGCCGCGCCATCTAAAGGTCATGTGAAAAGGGCAATGTAAACCCTGGAAGGGATACAAGCGTGGTTTAACGTTGTCGTCGTCGTCGTCGTCGTCCTCGTCGTCGTCGTCATAGTAGTAGGAGGAGGAGGAGTAGTAGTAGCAGTAGTAGTAGTGGTAGTAGTCGTCGTCGTCGTGATAGTAGTAGTAGTAGTAGTAGTAGTCGTCGTCGTCGTCGTCGTCGTCGTCGTAGTAGTAGCAGTAGCAGTAGCAGTAGCAGTAGCAGTAGCAGTAGCAGTAGCAGTAGCAGTAGCAGTAGCAGTAGCAGTAGCAGTAGCAGTAGCAGTAGCAGTAGCAGTAGCAGTAGCAGTAGCAGTAGTAGTAGTAGTAGTAGTAGTAGTAGTAGTAGTAGTAGTAGTAGTAGTAGTAGCAGTAGTAGTAGTAGTAGTAGTAGTAGTAGTAGTAGTAGAATATAGTAGTATATAGTATATAGTATATAGTAGTATATACTAGTAGTAGTAGTAGTAGTAGTAGTAGTAGAATATAGTAGTATATAGTATATAGTAGTATATAGTAGTAGTAGTAGTAGTAGTAGTAGTAGTAGTAGTAGTAGTAGTAGTAGTAGTAGTAGTAGTAGTAGTAGTAGTAGTAGTAGTAGTAGTAGTAGTAGTAGTAGTAGTAGTAAGCGTCGTCGTCGTCGTAGTCGTAGTAGTAAGAGTAGTAGTAAGAATAGTAGTAAGAGTGTGGTAAGAGTAGTCGTAAGAGTAGTAGTAAGAGTAGTAGTAAGAATAGTAGTAAGAGTAGTAGTAAGAGTAGTAGTCAGAGTAGTAGTAGTGGTAGTAGTAGTAGTAGCAGCAGCAGCAGTAGTAGTAGTAGTAGCAGTAATTCGTGGTGGTGGTGGTGGTGGTGGTGGTGGTGGTGGTGGTGGTGGTGGTGGTGGTGGTGGTGGTTGTGGTTGTGGTTGTGGTAGTAGTGGAGGAGTCATCGGCGTAGTCGTGGTGGTGGTCGTGGTTTTGGCTTTTGTTGCTGCTGCCAGGTCAAGTGTGGGATACAGGCGGTCATCGTGATGCCAAACAAGCATAGGCATAGACCAGCTGTAATTCAATTCCTCCACGTTTGCCCGAACGATAACCCGTGTTGAGCAAACTGTGTCTTTCCTGAGAATCCCGCTTCCACTTCAGGAATTATGCTGCTAGGCGTCTCGGTCTCCAGCTCACCAGGAGCTGCCACCTTCAAAGGGGCACCAAAGACATCTGACTGCCATCTCGCTGGCATCCCAGGCCAGGATGCCGGATCCAATGCCAGGCCCGGCCAAACTTTCTCCACAATTCCAGCCATGTCTGCAGGAAGCGGTGCTCGAAGGCTCAAGCTCCGCTGCTGTCTTGGGTGCTCCAAGTCCAGCGCCCACGCATGTAGGAGCTGGCGTCCTTTGGGCAGCGCTCGCCCTAACGACTGCTGGAAGGGCTTGTTCTTGGCTGCTGGTGCGTAAAGACTGTCATTGGCTACAGGCGCCTCCAAGTGAGAGCAATGAACCCGGATCTGATGTGTGCGGCCAGTGAACAGCTCAGCTGTCACCAGAGAAAGCGCATGCTTCTTGCTGAAGGCGTGCACGCGGATGAGGGTCTTCGCAGGCTTTCCATCTGGGACAACTGCCCAGAGTCGGCCATTCTTGGGATGGCGACCGATGCTCTCGGTTACAGTTATGTCACGATTGTGCTGAGTCCCAGCCGGGTTGCCCAACAGAAGGGATACGTACAGCTTCTTACCCTTGGGGGCCTGATACATCAAGTCAGCAGCTCTGAATTGCTGGGCCAGGTGCTTCTCAGAGGCGACACTCTTGGCCACAACCATCACACCTGTCGTACCCGCGTCCAGTCGATGCACGATGCAGCGCGGGATGAAGCTATCATATTCGTTGTGGTTGCCCCTCTCTTCAAGCATCTCGGCTGGCACCGTGTCCACCACAGCATGCGCTATGGTGCCTTTCTCCCAATAGCCCGGGGACGGGTGCGCAAGTACACCAAACGGCTTGGCCACGGCCAGCACTTCGCCGTCCTCATACAGGGTTTCCAGACAGATGCTGTGATCCCTCTTCAACACGAGCTTCGTCGGCATGATCTCGCCATTGGGGAAAAATCTACCATCAGCCTGTGGCAATTGCCCTATAAGAGTAAGCAGTGGGTGGTAAATGTGTTCTGCCAAAGTATGTCAAAATTCCCTTGCCACTGACACCCGAATCAGTACGGACCTTGATAGGTACATCCTGCAGAAGATGGTGGTACCCCCGCACATTTCCAGCCACTCACAGCCGACATGGTGCCTCCTGATGATCTTGCAGTGGTTCTGCAGCCTGACCAGTTGCACTTCTTGGAAGACAGACAGGAGAGAGACGATGACTAACGATTCCGTACCGCAAGCCAGTGCATGCTGAGATGCAATACCTGCATATCTTAGGCTCTAACCACACGCGGATGTGCCCTAGCCTCAGCACCAGCAAGCAGGAGCTGCCCTTAATTAGACCGAAGATTTGACATTCCAAGTACGGAACCCAAGCGCCGCCCAACGACTTCCGGGCAAACCTTCGTGAGGGGAAGTGCTTCTGACAGAAGCGCGCGCTCACATGCATCTGCCCCGCTTGAGAACACGGCTGTGTCAATTCCACAAAAGCGGACGTCTGTTCCTTAGGACATTTCCGCACCCAAGCAAGATCGACTGCAAGCCCCACTAGGCCCACAACAAGTCCTTCCCGTCAGGCGCACGCATTGTTCCATTCTGGAGCGCTGTAGTAGAGTCCCAGCTTCGGGTTGGCTTCCAGGAGATGCTCCTTTTCAATTCATTGCAAAGGTTCTACATGGGTGTAGAACCCAGAGTCTAGCGGCCTTAATGCCCACAGAAGTTGCTGCGGCCGACGCCAACTCCCCCCACCCCACGTCTCAGAGCAGCTCCAGGGTGTGAGATGGCAGGTGCCCTACTGGGTGCAAGCATGCGCAAGCTGCTTTGGGCAGCGCGCGATAGTGAGGAGATTGCATCAGAGGACCGGTCATGTGCCACCTTCCGGGATGCAAAAAATCGAAGCAGCTCGACCTGCAAGGAACCCAGAGCATGGCTTTTTTACAAAGAGATGGGCGGACACCAACAAGGCCCAGCCATGGGAAGACTCGGATCCCTTTATCCGCCGACCCCAGCAACAGCGGGGCGGCGTCAGTGAAGACCCTCTGTTTGTTTCCCTCCGCCACACCCCACCGATTAGAAACCCACCCCTCCCCCAACCCCTCCCCCCCAAACCCCCCACCCCCCCCCCTGCCCTACCCCCCGACCCCCCCCCTCCGCCTATACCCTCCCTCGCCGATGAGGCAATGATTTAGAGGCTCCAGCACACGCCCGCCCTCCCGCCCCCCACCCCCCCCGACACCCCGCCTCCCCTTCTCACCCCCCCACCCCCTCACCCCCTAACCCCTCCTCGCCCCCCCCCCCCCCACATTCCACCGCTTGCGACGCCCCCCCCCTCACCCACCTCCTCCAGCCCCCCCCCTACCTCCCCCCTCCCATCACCGCCCTCCCCCCCCCCCTCCCCCCCCCCCCCCCTGCCCCACCCCACCTGCTGCTGACCCCTGACCCTCCCTTGCCGATGAGGCAATGAATCCCCCCCCCGACCTCCCCCATCCCTGCCCTGACCGACAACCTCCTCCACTCCACCTCTCGGAACATTTTGTGTTTGTTCCCCCCCCCATCCCTGCCCTGCCCCCTCCGTCCCCCGCC